>PVIW01003703.1:0-157926 GCA_004026585.1 Noctilio leporinus
AGGAACTTGTACCCTTTGCAACAACATGGATGGAACTGGAGAGTATTATGCTTAGTGAAATAAGCCAGTCAGTGAAGGACAAATATCATATGATCTCACCTCTTACGGGACAATAATGAACAAAACTAACAACAACCAAAACAGAACCAAGTATATGAATACAAGGAATAGGCCTTCAGTGGTCAGGGGAACAGGGTAGCGGGGAGGGAGAGGTAGAGGCAAAGATGGGGAGCAGCTTAGACAAGAACCTAGTATAAAGGAACCATGGACATGGACAACAGGTGGGATTGACTTTGAGGGGAATGGGTGGGTGGGTGGGGGGACAGAGGGGAGCAAAAAAAGGATGGATGTAACACAACAACAATAAAATTTTTAAAAATAAATAAATAAATAAATAAAAGAAATAAGCATACAGTTAAGGCGCCGGCCTGCGAACCCAAAGGTTGCAGGTTCGATTCCCCAGCCAGGGCACATAACCAGGTTGCAAACCAGGTCTCCAGTCAGGTCTGTGGCTGGAGGCAGGTGAAACGCAACCATACATTGATGTTTCTTTCCCTCTCTGTCTCTCTCCTTCCCCTCTTTCTAAAAATAATGAAATAAAATCTTTAAAATAAATAAATAAATAAGCATACAGAGTAAACTGAGAACAAGTCCGAATGTCAGTTTCCACAATGGGGCAATGGCATGAACATCAATGTGATTTTTGTTTTCTCCAAGAAAATAGAAAAACAATGTCCTGAAAGCATCAGGGGGAACTAAAGAAGTATGAGAAGAGGTGTAGCCCCTGCTTGAGAGGGGTTTATGTAAAGCTGAGTCTTTGGGGAGAGCCCTGGTTCTCAGTTTCGACAAGGAGATGGAGGGACTCTCCAAGAGGATGCAAATATGGTTGTAACCACAGAAAAGGGAGCTCCTAAGAGCCCCTGGAAAGTTTTTGGAGGGAGGGATGGATCGGTGGGAGTTTGGAATGCGAGTGAGAAGGCACAAAACATTCTGAAAATGTGAGTGTGGCCAAAGATGGTCAGAAGATTTGAGGTTTTGTGTATTGAGGAGGTGAGCAAGGGTAACAGGGATAAGAGGTGTATGTATTTAGTTGTTCATAATTCTATGTTCATCATTCCATTGGTGGATGGGATGGGCACTCAGGCGTTTCAATCATCAGCCAAGATCCAGATGGGTTGCATCTTTAAGACAGCTCAAGTCAACAGGGAAGATTTTAACTTCTGGAGAATGTTAAGCTGAGGTCTGCATTGATTATGAAGCTCCACAGGAGAGGATCTAGGCTTCAGGCTATGAGAAAGAGGTTCCTTAAAAGTAATTAGAATCCATGTGGGTGAATCAGAGGGCCTGGTTTCTAAAAGCTATGTGATGTTTATTGTCTAACTCAAGTCTTGTATCTTCTCATCAACCTTGAATATTTCTGGTGTGGCCTTATTTACCAGCACAGGAAGGAGAGTATGCTTAGATGAAATACTAAAAGCATGAGAGAAAAAAATGATTTTGGAAGGTATGAGTTGTTGCTTATGAATATGTTGAGTTTGGGAGTGTATGGGGGCCATTCATGTGTTACTGAGCAGCACGAAGTTGTAAGTGTAGCCTAGAGAAAAAGGGCAGGGAAGTTGGGAAGCTTACCAGGGAAGAGAGTTTCCCCTCGTCCTGATGCATGGTGTATGTGTCTGTAATGTTGGGAGAAAGCTGCATGTTGGCTGTCATACCTTTCCTCCTGTTCCCCGTCTTCCCATTTCTGCTTATCCTTTATTCTTTCTTCAGTTTTGGCCTCCTTTTCCACTTGTCTCTTTTCCTTATCCATCGAACATATTTAAGTTTTAATTTCCTAAATATATATTCCAGAGTTGTGGATCTTCTACAGGCTACTATTCCACCATCACCACCCCCCACCCCCACACAAACACATCCCTTTTCCCATAGCATTTTCAAAATAAGAGGTATATTTAATGCCTATACTTTATTCTTATACTCTTGAGCTCTCTGCAATCCAGCTTTTATAACTTTGGGAAATGGCCCTTAGTTCTCTTTAACAACATTCAAATTTCCGAATCTAATAATCAGTTTAAAGTATTCATTCTGCTAACCTCTTGACGTCATTCAGTATTTTTGAGCACACTCTTTATTGATGATGTTTCCTACTCTTCTTTCCTCATTTTTCTTCCATCTCTTCTCTCAAAGCTTCACTGGATTATCTTCCCTGGTTTTATCTTTTATTTAATTTTATTTTTTAATTACAGCTTTAATTTAATATGATTTTGTATTAGTGTCAGCTGTACAGCATAGTGGTTAGACAGTCAAATACTTTACAAAGTGATACTTCTCTGGTTTCACTTAAAGTTAGCTGTGTTGTACATTCTGTCTATTGGATGCTTCTTCAACACAAAGCTGTGAGGCTCAGAGACACATTTAACCATTGCCACCATGAATACCACCCCCACCTGCTGCTGCAACAACCATCAACAGATAAAGAAGCAAGAAAGTTTTTCAGTTGGGTTTTCACCTGATAATCAAATGACTAGTAACATGTCCTTATATTGGAGAGTCACAGAATGCTATCTGCCATTTAGCATTCTGCAACACTCAGCTCCAAGCTTCCAAAGCTGGTTAAATGTGCCACTTGCACTTTACTATATTGCGACCTCCACTATATTTCTTCAAGTCGAAGGTAGCTTCTGACACAGTGTTGAGAATTGGTACTAATTTGTTAGCATCAAACCTATCCTCCCTTGTTCCTCTTATGTGTTATCAGTGTAGATAGGGGGCAAAATGATAGAAGTCTGTAGGATTAAGACATGAAGTCATTTAGGGTTTTTTGAACGTCAGCAGGTCAGATTTTTAGTGTCTGGAAGTGTTACACATTTAACCTACACTCTCAAGCTTGGTTGCAGGCTGTCAGGTCCAAGATCTCTGGTGTAGCACTGCCTTAAGCCCTCTTCTCATCCACTCTGCTCATTTTCTTAGGTCACCCAATTTGCATCTCTAGCCATCAGCCCAGCCCTGACCACTCTCCTGTGTTCTATATCTATACATCCGAATGACATGGATGTCTTGCAAGAGGTGTCTTGACCTCATCTATAACTAAGCCTATTTCCTGCTCTCTTAACCCTTAATTTTCTTTCACCCATGAAAACATTTTGGCAAATGGGAACCAACTGAACTCCTTCTCTCTCCCTCCAACTACACCACACATTTCCATTGATGTTGATACTCTGATGTTTCTCCCATCTGTTAACCCTCTTACACTCATTTCCACTGTCCTAGTTTCATGCCTCATCACTTTAATGCTGCGCTTGTAATAGCCTCCATATACTCCCCTCTCCAATCTTTCTTTCACACTTCTGTCAGAAATGTGTCCATTAAAAAATACATATATTCAATCTCCAGTTAAAAATCTCTATTGGTCCTGCTGCATGTAGGATAAAGTCTGAACTCATTAACCTGGCTTGCAGGATTGATCATTATCTGGCCCCAAAATAATTTCCCTCAGAGATTGTTTTAAACTGGGGTAAAATTTACATACAGTGAAACACATAGATATTAAGGGTATGATTTTCTTGGTCTTGACAAATGTACATACCCATGTAACCAATGCCTCAATTAAAATATGAAACATTTTCATCACTTTAGAATATTCCCCCACACCCACTTTCAATCAGTTTTCACATTCCAGTAGACATCCATTGTTCTCGTTTTTTATCATCATTGATTAATTTGTTTTCAACATAAAATATGTTTTTTTTCACTCAACATAATGGTTTTGAGATTTATTCATGCTGTTTTATTTATTGTCAAATGCTTTTCTGCATTTACATTTATTCACCACCCTCCCTTATCCACAGTTACACTTTGTGCAGTTTCAGTTGCCTGTGGTCAACCATGGTCCAAATGTATTAAATGAGAAATTCCAGAAATAAACTACTCTTAAGTTTTAAATTGTGTGCCATTTTAAGTAGTGTAATGAAAACTTACTCTGTCCTGCTCCATCCCACACAGAATGTAAATCACCCTTTGTCTAGGGTATCCATGATGTATATGCTACCACCTGTTAGGCACTTAGCCATCTTGGTTATCAGATTTGACTGTTGTTCTATTGCAGTGATTCCCATGCTATTTGGAGAGCTTTTCTTTTTGTTAATATAGGCATTTATCACTATAAGATTCTTTTTTAGCACTCTTTTTGGTATGTCCCTAAGTTTTGGTATGTGCGTTTCTAACATATTTCAATATTTCTTCCTTTTGATTTCTTTTTTGACCCATTAGTTATTTAGGAGTGTGTAGTTTAATTTCCATATATGTGTGAATTTTCCAGTTTTTCTCCTGTTACTGATTTCTAGTTTCATACCATAGTGGTTAAAAAGTTCTTTATATGATTTCAATTTTAATTTTGTTAGGTTTTGTGGCCTAGTTAGTATTTGATTTTTCATGGATAACATTCCATGTACACTTGAGAAGAATGTATTTCTGTTTCCATTGGGTGGACTCTTTTGTATATATTTGTTAGGTCCTTTTGCTCTAAAGTGTAGTTCAAGTCCAATGTTTCCTTACTGATTCTCTGTCTGATCTAGCCATTATTGAAAGTGGGGTATTGAAGTTCCCTGCTATTATCATATTGCTGTCTTCAGGTGCATTTTATTTGCTTTATATATTTAGGTGCTCTTATGTTGAGGGCGTACATGTTTGCAATTGGTATAACCGCTTGATGAATTGATTCCTTTATCATTTTATAATGGTATTCTTTGTCTCTTGTGACAGTTTTTGTCTTTATTTTGTCTGATGTAAGTATAACTACCCCTGCTTTGTATTGGTTTCTCTTGGCATGAAATCTCTTTTTCATTCCTTTGCCTTCATTCTATGTGCATCCTTAAGCTGAAGTGAGCCTCTTACAGACAGCATCCAGTCTGTGTCTTTTGAAAATTCAGACCATTTGCATTTAGTGATTCTTGATTGGCATGGCTTACTATTGCCATTTCTAAATTATTCTGTAGGTGTTTTGCGGAGTCCTTCTTCCTGTCTTGCTTTATTCCTTTGTTATTTGATAGTTTTCTGCTTTGATTCCTTTTTCTTTAACGTTTGTATATCTACTATAGGTTTTTAGTTTGTAGTTACTATGAGACTTGCATAAAGCATCTTAAACAGTTCTTTTAAAACTGATAACTTCCACCCTAGCTGGTGGCTCAATAGATAAGGTGCTGGCCTGTGAACCCGAAGATCGCTGGTTCAATTCCCAGCCAGGGCACATAACCAGATTGCAAGCCAGGTCTCCAGCCAGGTCAGTAACTGGAGGCAGGTGAAAGGCAACCATACATTGATGTTTCTTCCCCTCTCTCTAAAAATAACAAAGTATTTTTAAAAATACAGATAACTTCGATCACATATAGCAGTGCTACACTTGAACTTCTCCCCATACACCTATTGTGGTTTTGATGTCACAATATACAGTTTTTATATGTGTATTCATTAACAAGTTATTGTAACTATAGTTACCTTTAATACTTTTGTCTTTTAACCTTTATACTAGAGTTATGTTTCACACAGCACCATTACAACATTAGAATATTCTGAATTTGACCATATATTTACCTTTACCAGTGAGTTTCATACTTCCATATATTTTCATGTTGTTGTATAGCAGGCTTTTGCTTTAGCTTGAAGAAACCCCCTTTAACATTTCTTGTAAAGTTGTTCAAGTGCTCATGAACTCCTAGAGCTTTTGTTTGTCCGAGAATATATTTCTCTCTCCAATTCTGAAGAACAGCTTTGTGAGGCAATGTACTTGGTTGGCCATTTTATGTTTTTTTCAGCACTTTGAATATATCGTCTAACTCCCTTCTGGTCTGCAGAGTTTCTGTTGTAAATTCAACTGTAGTTTTATAGGAGTTTCCTTGTTTGTAACAAATTGCTTTTCTCTTGCTGCTTTCAAAATTCTCTGTCTTTTAACACTTAACAATTTGATTATAATATGTTTTGGTATCAGTCTCCTTTGATTCATCTTGTTTGATGTTCTCTAGGCCTGCTGGATCTGAATATCTTTCTTTCCCTAGTTTTGGGGAGTTTTCTGCCATTATTTCTTTGAATAAGCTTTCTGTTCCCCTTTGCTCTTATTCTCCTCCTGGGACTCGCATCATGTGTATATTGTCCACTTGATGGTGTTCTGTAAGTGTCTTGAGCTATCTTCACATTTTTTCATTCTTCTCTGATTAGATTATTTTTACTGACCTATCTTTTCAGTTTGATGATCCTTTGTTTTATTTAATCTACTGTTGAACCCTTCTATCAATTTTTTTAGTGTAGTTATTGTATTCTTCAGATATATTACTTCTATTTGGCACTCTTTAATATACTCTATCTCTTTGTTATCACTTTGTTCGTAAATTGTTTTCCTGACTTCAGTGAGCATCTTTATGATTATTATGAATTACCTATTGTGTGAATTACTTAACTCTGTTTAATTATGGTAAGTGTGCAAAGATGCATCTTATTCTTTTATTAGAACATATTCCATTGTTTCTTCATTTTTGTTAACTCTCTGTGTTGGTTTCTGCATATTAAACAAAACAACCCTCTCTCCAGTCTTGATAAACTGGCCTCACATAGGAGGTAAACCTTGCCAATCCTGTGACCCAAATTTTTAGTGTCTGTGAAACCCTTATACTTATCCATAATAATACCATCTTTGTTCTTAGTGATTCCAGGGGATTAGGGTGTACCAAGTCCCATCAGTGTCCCCAGAGTGGGGGAAATGCCCACATGCTTAAACAGGTTCTTAGGGGACTATTAATTGCCTGCTTAGTCAGCTCCCAGGCGAAGGCTAATTAGAGCCCAACCTTCAGGCAGCTGCTGGGAATGTCAGAATGCTGGCCGTGCAGTCTAGCCCCTATCAGGGAGATAGGAAGCAGGGCAATCTTGCCTATTTGCTCTGTATTGATCCAGGGAGAATAGCTGCTAGGAGTACTTTTGTGCCCATATAAACCCAGTTCTATGTTCTCTGTGGTCCTGAGGGAGCCAGAAATGCTGAGCTCTTTCAGCACCCTGAGCTAGATAATTTAGGAACCGGTTCCTCGGGTGGCGGTTGTAAAAGTTGGCATGGTAGATGTATAGAGAAGCTACTTCCAAGGGAAAAGCTGGGGACCTGGTTTTATTATTGAAGAAAACCAGCGGGGAAAGACAGAGAAATTGCCCACAAGTCCTTTTAGGCTCCAGGAGGATCCTAATCAGCTCCAAGATGAAAAATGATTAGAAGCCCGACTCTTGGGCAGCAGTTGGGAAAGTATGCAAAGTCCTTCCAGGGAGAAACTGGACACTGGGCAGTTTTGCCTCCTTCTTCTGTGCCAAGTCCAGTGGAATACCAGTGGGATGTGCTCCTGAACCCAATTAAAAACTGCTTCTTTTTTCTCTAGTTCGGGAAATTCATGAATGCCAAGCCCATTCAGTTCTTTGAGCTGTGTGATTTGGGAGCCAGCCCCTTGGTTGACATCTGTAAAAGTTCTCAGGAGAAGCTGGCATTTGAGGGTTCATACCCAATTATACAACACTGTGATAACAGTGCGGTTTATGGCATAAGTGTTTCTCATCTTTTCCTACCCATTTCAATGTGGGTATTTTTTCGATCCTCTGATACAGAGGAGTCACTCAATTAGCTTCTGGATTTTTCTAAGTAAATTGATGTATGTGTAGCTATATATTCAGTGCTTCTAGTGAGCAGAAGAGAAAATTTAGGAACCTCCTATTCTGTCATCTTCCTGATGTACCTGCTCACTCTTATACCTAAGGTGTAGTCCTTAAAGAGTTCTATCTGAAACTCATGAGTATTTACAGAAGTTTCTCCTACTTGTAAAATGCTGAGCTCCAGCTCTTGTCCCCAAAGCCCATGAAACTCCTCAATCACCACTTCACTTTCTCAGCCTCTGAACTGCTGCCCTCAAATTGGTAAATGCTTTATGGTTCTTGATAAGCCACTTAACTTTCCTGAACCACAGTTTTCTTACCTGTAAAAGAGCTAATACTATAAACCTTACAGCATTGTTGGAACACTTGAATGAAACAACTTTTGTAAAACAAATGATGCCATACTTGGTACTTAATCGCTGCTCAGTATCTCATATCATTCTAATTCTTCCTTTCAAAATGTTTGAGAAGAAACCACAGTGACAGCCATTGTTCTAGAAAGGGTTTGAAAAAAAAAAGGAAAGTATTATCAGCTGTCTTTTCACGGCATCTGAAGCAAAGCCTTCAGTACCTTATACCTACCTTGTGTGTGGACTCCAGCATCACTGTTCATATTTTTTTCAAAATAAGCCATTAAAAAATCACAAGTTATTTAGAGTAAAGTACTCAATTCAGAATTTAATATGTATGAACTAATTTGAATTTCATATGAGAAAAATTTCTAGCATTTTGCTTACCCTTAGAAAAATACAGGGTGGGGAGGGGAGTAAAAAGGAGATGGATATAATACAACAACAATGAAATTAAATTAAAAAAAGAAAAGAAAAATACAAATACATAGCTTATTATTATTATTATTAGAGGTCAAAGGACACACATGGGTGTGGGCATACTTGTAATTAGTTCTTTTCCCTCAAGTACACAGAAAATGGTATAAAAATGCAAACACCAGCACTTTATAGAACCATGGATTACATCACTGAGAACGCCTCTTTTGCTTTCTTGTCTACTTCAGAAGAGGCCTCTCCCAACCCCTATCAGAAGTTGGAGACTTCTTTGCAGCAGGTATCTGGAAAAAATGTTATAATGCAAAGTAATGTCCTCAATAACTCAGTAAAATTGACACAACCCAGCATGTATGAGAGAAGCAATGGCCCTGCCACAGTTTGCCACCGTATTTCTATGCATTTTCATAATACACATGTATGAAACCACCACCGTAATGAAATATAGAACATTTCCATTTCCTCACCCAGAGGTTCTTTGTGCCCCTTTGCTGTCCATCCATCTTTCCCTCCCCCGAGTCCCAGGCACTACAGATGTGCTTTCTGTCACTAAAGATCAATTTGCATTTCTATATTAGATTATGTTTTCTAGAATTTTATGTACATATAATCATACACTGTAGCTTTTTTGTCTAGCTCTATCACCCATCATAATGTATTTAAGGTTCAATGTATTGTTGCATATATCAGTGTTTCATTCCTTTGTATTGCTGAGTATTATTTCATATATAAGTATATTAGAGTTTGTTTATATTTTATAGTAAATATGTACAGTAAGGCTTGACACTGTGCTCTTTGTTGACCTTCTCTGAGTCTGTTTCTGCATCTGAAAAATGAGAATAAGAAGGGAACTTACCTCACTAGACTGTTATGATGTTCAAATGAGATATATCTATAAAGACATTAGCACATGGTAAGTTCTCAATAAGTGTTATCTAATACTACTATTATCTATATGTTATTAAGGCTGTATGACAAGGACTTGCTAAGAGTTTTACATTTGTCAACTTACTTAATCTTCCAGACCTTAAAATGTGAGTGCTCATTATATATTTTGTGGGTGAAATTAAATAACTTGCTCAAAAATCATACAGCAAATGACCAACAATCTGGAATCCAAACCCAGGCAATGTAATTACAAAGCCCAAGCATTTAAGCATTATGTTAGCTGGTCATGAATTCTAAGATAAAGAGGGGAGATAATGCATTGTTATTTTCATTGAGCCATCCATCCAAGTTGTCACAGTTCCTTGTTACTTGCTCTTTGGTATACTTCCTCTCTGCCCTGTGTTTCGAATGCCCAAGCCTCTGTTCTGTTTTTAAATTGTGGCATCTAAGTACAAATTATGGAGAGAAATAACTCACTCTATCCAATATTTCATCTGTCCCCTCTGTTCCATTCAAAAATTGACCCAACAGTTGATTACTCCATTTTAGTGTCTAGCCCTTCTCTAGAATAGTCTCTACCTGAAATGCTGCTTGAAGGGCTTGGAGCCTTCAAAATTGGAAAACTCTCTGAGGGTGCTTACTAAAGCTGAACATAGGTCTGTCCTATGACCCAGCAATTATACTCCTAGATGCCTGAAAGAAATAATTACATTTATTACAATATTTATAGGCCAAAATGGGGGAAAATCAAAAGACCATCAATAATACACAAATTAATTATGTGGCAGTCATACAAAAGATAACATAACAATGAAACATGAACAAGTATAATTATATGCAAAAATATCTAACACATGTGCAAAAAAATCACAGAAACATAGTATAAAGTGAGAGAAACCAGGCCCAAAAGGGTATATACCATATAATTCCACTTACATAAATTTCAAAAACAGTCAATGGTATTTAAAGTCAGATAAATAGTTATCTTGTTCATGGGAATGGGGGTTGAAGTGACCAGAAGGGGACATGATCAAGGCTTCTAGGAAAACTGATAATATTTTATTTATATGGATGTTGGTTACATTACTGGTGTTTCATTTGCAAAAATTCATAAGGTTGCATACTTACTTATTTTTGTACTTCCCTATGCTATACTTCAATTTTAAAATTCAGGAGAAATTATTCCCTTACTCTTGTCTCACCTTCAGCAAACCATAACCGTTTTCAAGGCTGCTGATAAATACAACTTTCTTTCATCAAGCATCTACTTACAGATTACTTCATGAAAAACGGATAAAAACAATTTTTTGAAATGACAAGAGTTTAAGAAATTCCATCTTCCACAACCAAATACCTGTCTCCCTTCCTTTGTGTTGCTCCATCGGAGGACAGAAAATAAGAACTGAAAATAAAAATGAGATGCTTGCACTGGACAGTGTCTTTAAGTAGAAATTAGTACTTCTGGCAAGTTAGTCCTAAGGGGGCAGACTTACTCAGTAAGTCACACAGCAAGCATAAAGCAAAGAAGCAAGCAACGTGAATATTAAAAGAATTTGCTTTATACTTCAGTTTACTGGGGAGAGAAAAATCATTACTCTTGGCCTGGCTCCACTGCTAAGTAATGCTCTTTAATATTGAACTACAGCTTCCAAAAACCAGCAGCTACCACAGCCATCAGAACTGCCCGTAAATGTAGGCACACTGAAACCAGAGACCAGCTGCTTAAAATAGTTGAAAAAATCTTGGCCTTTGAGCATGTTCGTTAATTAGCACAAGAGAACAGCAAGCTGAAGTGTTTCTCTTTGAATGCTTTAGGCAATTATGATTTCTTTGACTAGGATGGCAAAGCAGTTCTTTTGGGGATTGTAACCCACCCATCATTTTTATCATTCAGTTTCACTATTTGTTGAATTTCCTGGGTACATTAAAAACTACAAAAATATCTGTGAAATTTCTTCACTTATGCTTATCAAAAGAAATACATTTGTTATTGCCTTCTTTAGAGGTATATGATTCTCACCCAATGTAGGCTGTCTGATCTCAAAGCAGAGAGTAACTATGTTAACAGAGGAAGTGTTTGGTTGGCTAGAAAGTCTTTTTAGGTTTTTCTTTTCTGTAAAAAAAAAAAAAAAAAAGAAGACACACTCTTTATTTTCACCCATAACTTTATTGATTTGAATATTTTAAGTATGTTGGCTATCTCTCGTGTGCTATAACATGGATTATTTTTAATTAATGCCTTAGTTGATCACTATCAACTTTAACTGATCTACCTGACCGTGGAAATTACAGCACGAAACTTTGCAAACCACTTTTGATATGTTAAATCAGTCACAACACCTTCTCCACACACCACACAAATATTTGTGTGTTTCAGCTGCATTTTTACCTTTCTTGAAATAATAAAGCATAATATGCAAAAAAGTTGGGTATTTTTTTCCATCTTCAGTATTAAATGGTTACACAAAAATACGCCAGTTTTGATAAGTTTTTAAAAATGAACTGTGATATGACAGTTGTCACAACACAATCTAACAAAATTGTTTCAAATGAAGTTAAACACAACTAAGTGCTACTAGAACCATCTTACAGAAAAAAAAACTTTTTGGCTAACCCAATACTTAGTGCATGGCTAACCAAAATGTGGTTCTTGAATAGAGAAATTAGCATTGCCTGTGACATTGTTAGAAATACAGACTCCCAGGCATGGGGTTTCATCCCTGGAACAATTCAGCCCAAGAGGCCCCACAGCCTGGCACAGTAGAGGGTATGGAAGAGAAGCAGGAAAAAGTTTAGAGATATTTTTTCTTGACTCTAGAACCCTAACAGTCGAGCTTCTAGTCCTCCAGACAGGAAGTCAGAAGAGCCTTTTCTGAATCAACAACCTTAAAAGAAAAAATCATAGATGTTCATATTAGAGGGTTTCCCAACAAATGGATGGGTCCCACATGGAGCTTTTAATTAGCTTTCTGGTATTTTATTAATAAATATAAACAACCTAAGAAAATCATTCTAAATAACCTCCCATATGACTGTCAGAGACCAAAATAAATAAGACCCGAAAGGAATAGAACAAAATAAAAGTTAAAAGGAATAATAATTTTAAAAAACAACAACAAGAGGAGGTAAAAGAAAATCTTGCGTCCATGAATCAATAATTGGTTGTTATAACAAAGAAATAACCACAAAATACTAAAAAGCATTTGAAAATTAAAATTATGAAATAAAAAATATTCAATAGGTCGGTTGAAGGATAAACAAGAGAAAATGTCTCATAGAAGAAAACAAGACATGGAAAGTAGGAGAGAGAAGATAAGATGACTTGCTTGGAACATAAAACATTGAATAAGAAATTCAAAGTAAAAATAGGAGGTGAAGAAATTAGAAAAGAGATAATAGCAGAACATTTCCCCCAAATTAAGAAAATTAGTTTCCAGTGTGCCAGAACTCAGCAAATGTCAAGTACAATGTAGAAAACAAGAATTACACACCAATAAGGCACATCATTGTAAATACTAAAACAGGGATAAACAGAAAAATCCTAAAAACCTCCAGAAAGAAACCAAGGTTGCTCACAAGGAATTAGGAATCAATTTATAATCAGAATTCCCAGCAGGAACACTGTGGAGGCTGGAGCAATGATCATAACATTTTGATTAAATGTTATTACCATTCTGGAATTCTACATTTAGCCAAATATTCAAGAATGAGAGAGAACATGTTCAGATATGAAATAATTCTACAATGTATTTCCAGAAAGCTGCCCCAGGATGGGCTTCACTAACACAAGGAAATAAACTAAGTGGAAGATAGGATCCAGGAAACAGAGGTGAGAAAGGAGAATTCCTTTATTACCAGGAAATTATGACAAACAGCCATGCAGCTAGTCTAAAGAACAATTGGTGCAGAATGAATTGGAATATCAGGAGACTCTAGAACAGATAGGGGGAGAGGATAAAACTGATCAATTGCCAGATGTGTTTACAGTCTTGAGAAGCATTTATAACTCTATGGAAAAGTTGGGGAAGAATTGATGATTGGTTCACAGAAAACTAAGTGAACATAAGGAAAAGGCAGTTATTACCTAGAGAAAAAAACTGTGGTAAAGGAAATGAAATTACTGCATTCTGTGCCTCAACTATGAATAATTTTACATTGTCATAATAATACTTAACAGGACATTCGTTTTTAAATATTTTATTTATTTATTTTTAGAGAAGGGAAAAGGATGGGAGAAATAAAGGGAAAGAAACATCAATGTGTGGTTGCCTCTCACATGCCCCCAACTGGGGACCTGGCCTGCAACCCAGGCATGTGCCCTGACTGGGAATCTAACCCGTGACCCTTTGGTTTGCAGGCCGGTGCTATATCCACTGAGACATACTCACCAGAGCAATATCTGAAAGATGAGGAGAGAGACAGTATGGATGTGTGTAACAGTACTAAATTCTGATCTTCCACTTCCATTTAGGAAATCAATAGATAATATATAAAATCAATAAATAAATCACACTATAAACATTTTGTATTTTATGTAGGTAAATAGAAGAAATAGCTAAAAGAGTTGAAAGTGGTTTTCCCTAAGGAGTGGCTTTTGAGTGTAGGAAGGAGTGGAGCGCTAGCTATATTTCCTTACAAAGTTTTTAGTACTAATTGTGCTTTTTAAAATTGAGTACACACACACACACACACACACACACACACAAATAAATAAAATTGAGTACACATAGTAATTCAATAAAAATACAGGTAGTGTCTCTCGCTCTCTCTCTCCCCCTCCCTCCCTCCCTCTTCTTCCCTCCCTCCCTCCCTCCTTCTCTCCCTTCCTCTCTCTTTTATTATAGCATGAAAGTAGTTATTCCTTGTTAAAAAATATCAGGCACTGAGAAGCGAGTGAGCACTATGTTTGTGGTGAGCCCAGTACCCCTGAGATCACATCATAGCATTCCAATTACATGAGGACTGGTCCTAGTGGACTATTACGTGCATCTGGTAACCTTGCAACGGGAATTTCTAAACAAGGTCAGCATTCTTGAGCAAATGAATATGACAGCATGAGTAAATGATGAAAATCACACCCAAGGGCATTTTAACAGGCGTCATAGTCTTGAAAATAGAATGAAGATCAGGAGGCCGGATTAGAGTGTCAGATATGAAGTTAGGCCTCAGGGTCCTAATCATTCAACAATCTTTTCTAGCCAACAATCATCGTCAGTCTAACACAAGAGGTGGTTTTCTTCCTGGCAGTGCCCTATAGATGAGGCAGAATGGCACAGATCCAGAGCAGAGCCATGCAGGGCCAATAGCAGCCAGGCTGAAAAGAGCCCTTCAGTTTTTATTACTCATTATTCTGATTTAGTGGCTCCTCAGCCATCTTTGTGACAGCCCGGAACAGTGACCAATGGAGCATTCAGTCAACAAATGTTGTCATCTCTGCAATAATAATCATGTTATCACCCATCATAATGGTGTTTGTTCTGAGAGAAGACTCAGAAAGCTTGGGGTTTCCATTTGGGAAAAACTGAGAGGAAAAGGGTGACACAAGCAGAACAATTATGCCAGGAGGGATGGAAAAGAGGAGGGCATGTGGAATTGAGAGTGGAATAAACGAAAAAGTGGCAGTGAGAAAAGTGGCACCATAAGAGCTACACAAAAAGAACTAGAAATAAAAAAACTGGTTTCACAACAGTGTTGAGAGTAAGAGATGGGTTTTTCTGCCATGGTCACATTGTATGTACCCTGCAATGAGTCTATTGGTCAGATGTCCCCTTGGGAATATTTTCAAGTACACAGTAGATTCTGTCAGTGCTCCTGCCACATCCTCTCTGATCTCCTTGCCATGGCTAAGCCTACCAGCATGACCTCCAATGGCTGGTACATGCATCTACACCAGAGGGCTGACATGGGATTGCTGGAACCAACTTTGCCCACTTGCACAACAGTACCTACAAACCAACATTCCTCCAGGCACAGCCTTGAACAAGTGGCTGATGGGTATGAAGGCATAAATGCCTCAGATACCTGCCTTCTTGAGTGGGTCATGCTGAGATCTGTGCTTGATCCTATCTCCAAAGTTTTCCAATGGGGATAAAATTTAGTTGTCCATGGTAGTACCTGTTTTTTAAAAAGATACCTTTTATTAGCTATCTTCCCATCCTGTGTCACCCCCTTCCCATTCTCAGCCAATGTTCCTGTACCTCCCTAATATACTACATACCTTCAGTTCTTATCTGACAGTCTGCCTCTGGAGAAACATCTGCATTGTATTATGCCTGCTAACTGTAGTAGGGTCAAGGGCAGCCCAGATAACGGGCAAAAGATGATTAACTATAGTTCCTTCCCCAACTGTACCTCTTCCATGGAAAGAATCCTTTTTCAATCTAATGGGGCCAATCAACCCAAGGCAAATCATGGAGGAAATTTAATCCAAAGAGGTTCTTCAGATATAATGCTATGCCCAAGGTAGATTGGATATTTATAAGTCTCATATTGGAAGGAGTGATGACCGTTTGTTTTTAAATGCAAGATTATATTCCACTCACACAGTTCAAAGCAACATGCTGCATGTCCACCAAAGTATGGTATTTGTCAAGAATAACACTGGTCTTACTCTGCAGAAGATAAATATTATAATTATTATTTATACCAATAATGCCCCTAATATTTATTTTTAATATATAATTGATATCAGAGGTCTATGACATATAATCATGATCACAGAGGTAGTTGCATTCATGTCTGAAGTATCAATGGAGAGGGCCACTTATGGTCTTTGAGCAAGGGTTGCTCTGAAGGTCCTCATGGCAGGATAATAGTTGGAATGTAGAGCCTGGTACACAATTCCCACCCCTCCTATAAAAGTAAGGGAGACCAAGAACAACCCTTAGGACCCTAGAATGAGGATTTTCCAGCAGGAAAACCATCTCACCCTGATGAAAAAGTTGAGGTATGTCCCTTGTCCAGGAAAAGTGGTTATAGCCAAATGGGAGGTGAGATTGAGTATTGCCTAGCCAACTAACCCTCAGAATGCCCTCTATGTTGGATCCCCCACTGGGGGCAAAACCAAAATTCCATGTAAAAGACAACTTAAAGGACAATGAGTGAGACAAGAGTTGATCCACTGGTGTGATTCTAAACCCTCAGAGAATAATGCAGAACCATCTTAAGACATAATAAAAATATAACCTAGGTAGGAGACAGTACTTCCTCTCACTTTAGCCACATTCGAGAGCAGAGGAAGTAGTCCCTCAAATAAGTCAATAAGTATTTATTGAACATATACATATGATGGCAGAATACCATGGTAAATACCCAAAATATAGTATTCAGTAATGAATTAATCTTCACATAGTGCTCACAGTGTGCCAGAAATTTCTGATTTGTAAGATTCGCACAACACACCATAAGATTGGTATCCTTGTCATCCCCCTTTTAGAAATGGGTATGGAGGTTAAGAGACTTACCCAAAGCCCTACGAATTCTTAGGGCTAGAGCTAGAATTGAAACCCTACAAAGTGCTGCCTCCCAGGTAGGGTAGATAGCCTGAGCCTTTATTGCTCTGTTGTCTGGGGGTTTACATGGCAATGAGCAGAAAAGACTTATGTAACACTTTATATTTAATTTTAATCTTAATCTAGACCTTCTAGGAGGTTCTATATACAGTGGCCCTTGAGCATGTTCACCAGCTTATTCTCTTTTTGAATGCATACTGATTGCCTACTCTGTGCCAGTTTCTGTAGAGGATACTGGAAACTTAATGGTAGCAAAACAGATACCTTTTCTGCTGTTTTATGGAGGGAGAGGGGTGTCAGACATTATTTGAATAATGACGCATTTATATGCAATTACAAAGGTGGTAAGTGCTTTGAAGGAAAATACTGAAAGTATTCAGAGCATATAATAGGAGGACTTGACATTTAAAATGAGATCAAATAAGACCTGAAGGATGAGTAACAGTTACCTTGGTGAAGTAAAGAGGAAAACATACTTCAGGGGTGCCTGTGGCAAGGTTCTGAGGTAAGAAAAAGAAAATCTAAGGTACTGAGAGAAGGTCAGTAAGGCTGGAGTTCAGTGAGAGGGAGGGTGGCATGCAATGAGGTAGGGGTGGTGGGCAGGGGTCACATGACTTTGCCAATCAGGATATTTTTGAAAGTGAAAGGGGTGCTGATAATAATTAAACTAGGACAATAGGCATAAACAGGTATCGAATTGGGTAAAGTAGAACAGATGGTGACTCTAATTTAGGCCTTGTAAAGACGTAATCCTAAAACCAATAAGAAATCATTGAATGATTCTAAATGAGGGGCTAAAGATGTATAATTGTATTTTATTATGACTTTTTAAAAAAAAAATTATTTATTATTTTAGAGAGAGGGGAAGGGAAGACAGAGAGGGAGAGAGACATCCATGTATGGTTGCCTTTCACCTGACTCCAGCTGGGAACCTGTCTGGAGACCTGGTTTGCAACCTGGTTATGTGCCCTGACTGGGAATCAAACCGGCAACCGGTGCCTTATCCACTGTGCCACCAGCCAGGGCCCTTATTGTGACTATTTTTAATAGCATTCTAGCTGTAAGGTGAAGAATAGATAAAACAGCAATAATGAATGCAGGGAGACAAAGACTTTATAAAAATAATCCAGGAGAGAGAAATGATGGTGTTTTGAGCCAGAGTGAAGTGAGAATGACAATGAACAGTAAAATCAACATAACTTGGAGACTGATTGGGTTTGAGGAATAGAGGAGCATCCTGGATTGGCTGGGGGTTCCCAAATGGGCTCCAGACCTTGAGTTTTTTGGTGGTTCCTGATGATGTTGCTTACATTATGTCCCTTCTTATTTCACCTAGTGTGAAGTTGACACCAGCTTGTCCCTGGATGAGGCCTGCACATTGGGGGACTTCCTGAAGGCATAATACAGAAGTGTCCCATAGTGTCTCTGGTGCTGGCCTTCGTGTGGCTCTCTACATGTTCACCTATCCAGCATCCGATACCACCCAACATATCCTGGACCAGCTTTTTACTAGGTGAGCAAATGGCCTTCTCATTGGCATAAGGTGACTTTGCCCACCCCAGTTTGTACCTTGAGAGTATCCAGTCCTCTCTCTCTGAGCCTTAGTTTGTTTCTTGGAAAAGTGGGTTAATAGAAAAGAAACCTTTTGTAGTTTTGGTCAGATTAATTGGATCAGGCACAGCTGGTACTTACCTATTGCCAGTCCTGCAGAATATACTGGTGGACCTGCTGTGGTTGTTCTATTTTATGAATTTTCACTCTCCCATGAAAAGCCCTCTGCCTCCTTCCTTGCATTCCATAAACCTGAAGCTCTTTTGGGCTTCAAGCCTCATGCAGCTTCTAGCAAGCTAATAGTGTGAGAACAAATCATGGTTTATTCAATTCGTGTTTTCTGGGAGGAAAATGTTTATCTCTTTCAATATCAGTGTTCAATTTCTTATAACATCAATGTTCAATCAATGTTTCCCTGTCCTAACATGAAGCAAACTATAACTTCTTTTGGTAATTATACTGAGAAAGACACTTTGGTGGTGGAATAGTGCTAATTTGATGAAAACCTCACAAATTCAATCTTAGGTTGCATTCTCATTTAACCTTCTGTCAGATTTAAATCAGAGGAACCAACTCTCCCTGGAGCAGTAGAAAATAATAAACAAGGTGTTTGCCATTTTTTCAAGTATAAAGCCAACCAAAGAAATGGCAAAATTAATTTGTACTTGATTTTGTTTAAAGCTTTTGAAGGGGAATTACATTTGTCGTGTGTGTTCAAATAAATGCCCGTGTGTCACCTCAATCCTTCATGCTGCAAAACAGACACAGAGTTCTATAAAGTTCAATAGATGGACATATTTTAATTCAAACCTTCTTTCACTTAGGAAGTAAACAATCACATATGGTTTAAATGTTTCTGCTATTACTATTTAATTAAAAGAACACACAAAAATTATTGGTGACACAAATTACTTTGAGACAACATAATTGACCAATACTTAATGAAACATGATTTTGTCTGCCCTAAAAAAAATCATTCAGGTATCTTACTACCACCTTAAACTGTCTTATGTTTTAACATCAAACATCACAGAAAAGTATCCGCTTCCCCTTGGCTTCCGTTTCTTTACCAGTCGATTTTTAGTCCCTGTCTTCATTGAACCTCACTCTTAAAGGTCACTATCAAATGACTGGCCTTGGTCTGCCACTAACCAAATATTTTGGTCTTTTTTCAATTATTACGTACTTATTGCCATTTACCCACAACATTCAACATTATTGATATCGTCCCTTGTGATCTAGAATGTTAAACTGTCCTGGTTCCTTCGTCCTATTGTATCAACAGCACTGCTGATCAGAGTATGGAGCCATGGGGGTCTCTCATTTTGAAGAAGGAGGAAATATTAATGTTAATTAAAAATAAAACAAAACAGTACATTTGGGGTGGGGGACAAGTGTTTTGGTGAGTAAGTTGTTGAAGATAGACAAACCAGAGGAAGAAAAACAGAGTGGGAGATAAACCAAATACAATTAAGGTCCCAGTTGAAACTTAAACTGCATATGTACCAACCCCAGGTGCCCTGGCATTGGAGCCATCCACCTTTCAGTAGTGCCACCATGGTGGCCTTTTTATTTATTTTATTTTTATTCCTATCCTCCAACCTGCACCCCTTAGGCAACCATCAGCTTGCTCTGTATATCTATGAGCCTGTTTCTACTTTATTTTATCCATTTGTTTTGGGTTTTTCTAGATTATAAGTAAAATCATATGGCATTTGTCCTTCTGTCTGATTTATTTCACTTCACACAATACCCTCTAGGACCATCCATATTGTCATAAATGGCAAGTTTTCATTATTTTTATTGCTGAATAATGTACCATGTCTTCTTTATCCATTATTTTATTGATGGGCATCTAGGTGGCTTCCAAATCTTATCTATTACTAGTAATGCTGCAGGTATATTTCCTGCATGTAGCTTTTTAAATTTGTATTTTTGTTTTCTTTGCTTAAATACCCAGAATGGGTTTTCTGGATCATATAGCAGCTCTCTTTTTTTTTTTTTTTTAAGAAACTCCATACTATTTCCATAGTTGCTATACTAATTTACAATCCCACCAACAAGTGCATGAGGGTTCCCTTTTCCCCACATCCTCTTCAGCACTTCTTGTTTGTTGAAGATAGCCATTCTGACTGGTGTGATGTGATGTTGAGTACACTTTTCATATGTCTAACTGGCGTATATGTTACAGTGTATGAGTCCCTTATATATTTTGGATATTAGCCCTTTATTGGATGTGTCATTTGCTATGCAAAAACTTTTTAGTTTGATGTCATTCCATTTGTTCATTTTTAATTTTCTTGCCCTTGCCTCAGGAGACATATCCAAAAAGATACTGCTAAGAGCGATGTCATAGTGTTTACTGCTTTTGTTTTCTTCTAGGATTTTATGGTTCCAGGTCTTACATTTAAGTTTTTATTTTATTTCTGTACCTGGTGTAAGAGAGTGGTCCAATTTCATTACCCCATTTTATATCCTTTTCTCCTTTGTTGTAGATTAATTTACCATGTAAGTGAGCATTTATTTCTGGGCTCTCTTTTGTGTTCCATTGACTTATCTATATATCTGCATTTATGCCACTACCATATTGTTTTTATTATTAAAGCTTTGTAGTATATAGTTTGATGCCTCTCACTTTGTTCTTCCTCAAATCTTACTTACTATGTAGGGTCTTTTATGGTTGCGTATAAATATTCAGATTAGTTGTTCTAATTCTGAGAAGAATGCTGTTCAAATTTTAATAGGGATTACATTGAATCTGTATATCACTTTAGGTAGTAAGAATATTTTAACAGTATGAATCCTCCAATTCATGAGTAAAGTATATCCTTCCATTTATTTGTATCTTCTTCGACTTCTTAGTTTTCAGAATACAGGTCTTTCACCTCTTTGTTTAATTTATTCCTAGGTATTTTATACTTTTTGATGAAATTGTAAATGGGATTGTTTTCTTAATTTCTCCTTCAGATAATTAGTTATTGGTGTATAGAAATGCAATAGATTTCTTTATATTGATTCTGTGTCCTGCAACCTACTGAATTTATTTATTAGTTCTAATAGATCTTTTTGTGTGTGTTGGCTTTTTAAAAACTCAAATAACAGAATAATTAGAGCTAAAGCCAGTGGTGGGCTGAAATGAACTTGGGAAGGGTTTGTGTCTCTGATAAAGGATGAGATCACAAGAGAAAAAAAATCCAGGTTAAATGCATAAAGGTTACCTTGGACCTGCACACTTGTAATACCTTCTGGAACCAATACACACCTGTTGTTTCTCCTTCTGTGTGGGCAAAGTCAGTGTTGGTAAATTATCATCTAGTTGCATATTCATTTGTACTGTTCATTGGCCTAGCTGCCTATAAGGAATCTCCATTTGGGGGTGGGGTGGGGAGACAGAAGAGCACTTTCCCAGACTGGGATTAGAGCAAACTAGAGGACCTGCTTTTCAGACAATTTCCCCTGCACTGCAAACCACCTATCAGGTTGGCTCAGCCAGAGTGGGCAGTGGGAGGGTAAGTACTCATCAATTTCTTCCCTAACTCCTTCCTCCCACCCTGCTTCCATCCTTCAGTAAACACGTACCGAAAACCTAGAAAATGCCAATTAGCCTGTTAGACACTTAGAAAACAAAATTAATGACTGTCACCAAACTGAAATGGCTCACAGTCTTATTATGGGAAAATATATATCCTACAAGCACCTTAAACTCAACATTTAATAATAATTTATGTATTCCAGTCCACATGTTGTCCCCAATTCCTGATTTTCCTATTTCTATTATGGATAATTAACATTTAAAAGAAAGAAGGAACTTGTACCCTTTGCAACAACATGGATGAAACTGGATAGTATTATGCTTAGTGAAATAAGCCAGTCAGTGAAGGACAAATATCATATGATCTCACCCGTTACGGGACAATAATGAGCAAAACTAACAACAAGCAAAACAGAACCAAGTATATGAATACAAGGAATAGGCCTTCAGTGGTCAGGGGGAACGGGGTTGGGGGGAGGGGAGAGGCAGAGGCAAAGAAGGGGAGCAGCTTAGACAAGAACCTAGTATAAAGGAACCATGGACATGGACAACAGGTGGGATTGACTTTGGGGGGAATGGGTGGGTGGGGAGGGGGACAGAGGGGAGCAAAAAGGGGATGGATATAATACAACAACACTAAAAGTTTTTAAAAATTAAAAAAAAACATTTACGAAAGCGTACAACTCTATAGATTTATTATTTAGTTTCTAAAAGAATCATCCCTCTCATTCTTTTCTATGGCCATACTCTTGGTTCAGCTCTTCATTTATTTTCTACAGACTAGTGTTTTTGCTAGCCTCCCTGCTTCTGTTTTCTCCCCAATTAAATTCATCCTGCTCAGAGCTATCAAATTTTATTTCCTCAAGCACAACATTAAGTATATCAATCTCCTAGACAAAACTATGATGGACGCCACAAAGTGTGTATGCAGAGTGCTACCAGCTGACTCTAGTATATCTTTCCAGCATATTTTCTACCATTCCAAATGCGTATTTTATTCTCCAACTGTATTAGTGTGGTAGAATAAATAATGGCCCCCAAAGATGCCTGCATCAGGGACAGAAAAAAGCAGTGTAAGAACAGAAGCAGAGATTGAAGTGATGCAGCCATAGATCAAGGAATGCTAACAGTCCCTAGAAGCTGGAAGAGGCAAGTAACAGATCCTTTCCTGGAGCCTTCAGAAGTAACCAGCCCTGCCAAAATCTTGATGTGTAGCCCTTAATACTTATATTGGACTTCTAATCTCCAGAACTATAAAATAATAAATTAGTGTTATTTTAAGCTACTAAAGTTGTGGCAATTTGTTATAGCAGTAATAGGAATCTAACAATTCATTTAGCTATTGCTCTAAAAATAACTACAAAGTCTCAGCATTTACTTCTGGCTCACATGTCTATTGGTCAGCTGAGCTTTGCAAATCTTGAATGTGTTCTACTGGCTCCACACTTGGTTTCATTTACCTCTATTCCATGTATCTCTCATTCTACAGGAAATAGCAAGTTGCCCAGAAAATATCCTTCTCACGTTGAAAGAAAGGGACACCCAAGCACAAACTAACTAGGCAAGTACATTTCAAGTGTTTGCTCATACCATCTCTGCTGGCATTCCCTTGGTCAAAAGCAGCTTTTCTGGCCAAACCCAAGATCAGTGGGGCAGTAAGATATCTTCTGCCTCCAGTGGGAAGAATTTCAAAGTCTCAGGGCAATGAGAATAGATTCAAAGAGGGTTGAAGTAATAAGAATTATAATGCAATATACCAGCAGTGTGCTGGTAGACCAGCTTTCAAAAAACAAACAAACAAATAGCATTTGCTGATTTCCATGGTGTAAATATTCCATGGTTGATTTTAAGCTACCAACATGACATTGCTGAACACAAAGTGGAGAAAGATACACACAATGGGCTGTCATAGATCAGTCTGCTTCAGTATAGTAACAAATCTACAAATCAATTAAACCAAGACATTACCTATATTTCCCTGAATAGTGGTTCATGACATTCTATCCAACTGAAATTCCTCCACCTTTCAAATGCCACCTTTACACAAAGCTCTGCTTTCCTAATTATGTAGAAGCAATTCCTCTTTCCTTGGCATTTTCATAGCACTTCCTTGTGGGTATTTTTTCATTCTTTTTGGTGTGTTTTTTTTTTTTAATACCTACTTTGTATATGTTTTTCTTGACCACTAGGTTTCAAAGTATGGAAAGGTAGGTACTGCATCTAACATATCTTGAGACCTTGTAGCACTTTGCATGCGGTAGGTATTAATAACTCTCTAGTGAATGAATGAATGAATGAATGAATGAATGTGGGAATGGGACACATGGAAAGATAAAAATAGTGATTATGTTTCATTGGACAAATGATAATCTGGCAGAACAAAGTAATCTGAAAGGAATAAGCCAACTAAGAATTCCAAGGAGCCAGTAACCTAGTCCCAGGGGACACAAATTCTGAGCATATGCAGTAGGTGAAAAATATCTTCCACACCTATTCAGAGCTAAGTGCTTAAAAAAACCCACAAAAGCTAATTCTGATAAAACAAAACATTCCCTTCTTTACCATTAGGAGACAGAAGCTCTAACACCCACAGAAAATTTGGAAGCCCTCAATGACTGAAGCAGTGGAAAATGAGTCTGCTTCATAAGCCATAGCAGTTTTGCAGAAATCCTCCATTTGTATTGTGAGGTGGAAGCCATAGCCATTACCACCTGGTAGTTGTTGAGATCTGGGATTCAATTGGTAGGACCAGACTGGTTTCCTGTGGAAATACCTTTTTCAATCGTACCATCAAACTCATTCCTGTAAATGAGTCTTCCAACTTCAGTGCAAAGCACAGAGATAGAATCTGTTTAGAATTGAGATAGTTACTGAGGAAACTTTTCAAGTTTTTTATTCAAACACATTCATGAGTAGGCTAAGAAAATGTATAGGCATTGTTGTCATCCCCTATTATGGTGCTTGTGAAAAATAATATTTTCATTTCTATAGCTCTTGATCTTTTTAAAAGCCCTTGCATGCTAGGAAAAAGGGGTTTTATTTTTTTAAAAAGTGAAATACAGATAAAGTCTTTTTCTCTCAAACAAAACACCTTTGGTACAAATAACAAAGCCTTAGTGAATAAAAAATCCATGAGGGCCATCTTCCCTTCCTTCATTAAGAATCAGGGAACGCTTTATATGTGTAGGGAGAAAACGTACAGATCTAGTTAATATTCTTTCTGGAGTGAGGTAAATTTTGCCTGTGAAAAAATATCCCTCCCTTCCTGCATAGCCTGAAATGTCCACTATTATAGTGGTTTCTCTGGATTAAACAGTAAGGCTGGATATTGATTCAAATGGCTTCAATTAAAATGTGTTCATTCTTTCATTCAATTAACCATTTATTGTATACCTATTGTGTTCCAGACAGCATTTGGCACCAAGGATACCAAGAATAATTTTTAGAAACTAAAAAAGAAAAATAAGGATTCATACTTTAAAGGAGTTAAGGTTCAAGTAGGGGAAATAGACATAAATAGTTGGAGCTTAGGTTTCTCCAGGTCTGATCAGACACATACGTTGATAATCTGGTATTAAAGAGTTAAAGCCAGTGGTCAAGGGGATCCACAATAACAGTGATACAGATCCCACTGGATCTTACTCTCACATGGTCATTGACAACCTCAGTTGTATGCCCTGGGTACTTCTGGAAGTCCCAACAGAGTATCTACATATGCTCGTGAAGATATGCACTCTGACCAAGGACCATTGTGTCCTGGCCCAATGGACTGAAGCTATCATGGGAGATGCTTAGTAGAACATAACCCTCTGTATAACATTCTGTTGGTGGATTCTGGGTTCTCCAATATCTCACAGATATTTAAGGATTCTATTTTTTAATTACCATACAAGCCGTCCTCTCCCTATGGGCCTGTACTACTGCAAGTGATAACTCTGAATGACAAACACCATGCTATACTCAAAATCTTCATGCCCTTGAAATCCCTGAGCTATTACTTATTGAATGACCCTTATTAGGCCTGCCTCTTTCTTCCATTGAGGTGATCTGACTTACAAAAGGGCCTCTCCACCAGTTGGGAAGTCATGATCATGCATGTGTGTAAAATTCTAAGAATCAAGCTGGAAGCCTTGCTACTTATGTAATAAAGTAGATTGACTGGTGCATCCTAGTGGAGAAAAAGCAGGGAAAGCATCCTACAGGAAGTCATACACAGGCTGAGGGCTAAAGGATGAATCAAAAGTTTCCCCAGCAATGAGGTAGAACAAGAAAAGAATACATTTCATTTTAACATTGCATCATATAAGCTATTATCATTTGTGTTGTAGTGCATATGGTAGGCATGTGTCCCAGTCCTAATATTATAGATTAACATATCACTGAACTATTCAGTGTCAGGGAGATTGATACAGTATGAATGAACCAATGTAACATTGTGATGCTTATTTTAATGTTTTATGTGGACAGCATAAGTTCCAGTAATACCTATATACAAGGTCTGTCCCAAAAGTATCAGCTGTATAAACTGTTTTAATTACATTGACATTGGCTCTATACTTTGGGGACAGACCTCATAAATCATAATTGGTTATCAAATTGAAATAGTTATTTTAATTATAATCAAGTCATTTTCCCAGTTTTAAAAAGTATGGAATTTTAAAAAATTTAAAATGAAGACACACAACTGAAACACAATTGAGAGTAGATACAGAAACTAGTATGGTGGCCAAAACAGAAAAGAAAACATTGGAAGGTATGCCATGAATTTCAAGATATATGGCAATTGCAATTTGCTGCAGCTAAACAAAACAAAAAGGCTTTAGAAGTAGAAAATACTAAGAGACATCTTCAGCAAATACATAGTAAATTTTATAAGATTTGTATCAATTGTCAAAAAGAAGGAACATTAAAAATGGATAATCTGAAATCAGAATGAAATATCCAACAAAAAATTTTCTAATGATTTACAATTTTGGCCCACTATATAATGGCTTGGATTCTGACACAAAAAGAAAACCATTTTTAGGTATACAACAGCCAAAGATTTATTATTTCAGTGTAAAAATTGTTAGGAAATTATTACAAAAATATTAAAAGTAATGTTTTACAAAAAGTGAAAAATTGTCAACTATGCTACCAAATAATTACCTGTGGAATACAAGACCTTTCTAGCAATTTCAAAGATCAATTGATGCAAAATTTGAAAAATGGCACGTAGCCTACTGTAGCTTTACATGAAGCATGCAGTGTAAGTGACACTGCCCAGCAATACTTTGGGTACATTTTGTCTCAAAGGACTTATAAATTTATGAAGAAATGATGTCAGTAGCCTAAAAATCAAATTCATGATGTAAATATTTTAAAATCTTTTACATCTGTCCAAGAATTTTAGCTAGATATGGAACAATTTGTATCAAAACAGATGATGATCCAGCTATGTTTAGAAAATATGGATTTATTGAATTTTTAAACAAAAGACTGGTGTTTCTCTTATTGCCTTGTTCCACCATATAATGCATATTGAAAATATTTGTGCTCAGTGTTCTGAAGCAAACCTAAGAAAAGTGTCATGGATACAGTTATTAAAATTGTTCAGTACATATGCAAATGCTATGAATCATTGCCAGTTTATGGAACTGTTGACAGAAATAGAAGACAATGATCATCTGTTCTTTGCCAATGCTTATTGGCTGAGTTATGGAAGAGCTTTGCAAAGATTTATTGTACAGTACTTTTAAATCAAATTCAAGATTTTCTTAAAGCAAATGGAATGCTTGCCAAATAGTCAATAACTGAAGACAAAAATGGTAGTAGGATTTATATTTTTCACTGGTATCACACTGAGCTGTAACTCACATACCATACCATTCACCGATTTAAAGGGAGCAAGTCAGTGATTTTTTTCACATATTCACAGAGTTGTATAGTCATCACTATAATGTAATTTTAGGATGTATTCAAAAGAAGTCTCATATCCATTAGTAGTCTCCCCATTTCACCTCAACTGTTCCCTTTCCCTGCAGTCAGCAATTTACTTTCTGTCTCTAGGGATTTGCCCATTCCAAACATTTCATATAAATTGAATCATACAATATGTAGTCTTTTGTGACTGGCTTCCTTCAATTATGTTTTCAAGGTTCATCCACATTGAAACATGGATGAACTACATTTCTACTACATTTCTTTCCACTGTCGAATAATATTCCAGTACGTAAGTGCACAACATTTTATTTATACATTCATCGGTTGATGATGACATTTGTATTGTTTCCACATTTTGGCTCTTATAAATGTCACTATGGACAAGTTTTTGTGTAGACATATGTTTTCATTTCTCTCCTATGCATACCTAGAAGTGGAATTGCTGAGTCATGTGGTAATTTTATGTTTAACTTTGTGAGAAACGGAAAAACTCTTTTCCAAAGTTGCTGCACCATTTTAAATTCTTACCTGCAGTATATAAGGGATTCAATTTCTCTACATACTTGTCAATACTGTTATTATCTGTTTTTTTTTTTTTTATTACAGTCATTCTGGTAGGTGTGGAGTGGTATCTCATTGTGGTTTTGATTTGCATTTCTCTGATGGCTAATGATGTTGAAGAATGAGCTCATTTTGAAACTCCAAGGAAAGGAAAAGCGTATTTGTGAGATAGATAGGTATGAGAACTTATGTTGAAATGAAAACTTTTCATAAATCACCAAGAATGATTTTTCACAGTTTTCAAACATGAAACAACATGTAGATTATTTAATTTATTTATTTATCTGTGTGTGTAGGCGGGAGCAGGGCCAGAGTTCAGAACTCAGGCACCTCTGAAACTAAGCCTGTGCTTTCTTCCACCATCCCACAGAGTTCATCAGAAGAAAATCTATTGTAGGACTTCCGGCCAAGATGTGGCATAGGTAGACACACTGCACTCCTTCCACAACTACCTCAAAACTGGACACAGCCAGAAATAACAGACAATCAAGCTGCACAGAAGTCCAACAAACAAAGATATAAAGAAGGAATATTCTTCAGACAGGTAGGGGTGGCAGAGCCAGGACAGAGAGGACACGGTTTGGTGGCACAGTTTGGCAGTGCTGCAACTGCAGTGGGGCAGTGGCTGAGGTCAGCCAGCGGAAAGTGCAGTCACACATTAGAAATAAGTAGGGACACCTAGGGGGTGCTCCCTTCACCGGACCAGATGATATGGCTCATGGGTCTAGCATGGGGGTGGGGTATAAAACTTCATTGCTTCTGACTGTGGAAACCAGTGTGGGTTGGGCGGAGTAAGAAACTGCCACTCTCTCTTTATAGGCCCCCACAGTCCTAGAACATCTGCAGACCCACCCACCCTGGGAACCACAACCAGGGCAACAGCTAGAGAGGCGCCAGTCCCAAAGGGGAAGTGGGGGAGGTGCTTGGAAAAGGAGAGAGTGCTCAGCAAGGAGCATTGTTCCCTCTCAGACCCCTCCCCCCCGATAATTTAAATTGTAATTGACTGCATTGTGTGAGTCAATTACAAAGAAAACAGAAAAATTTTGAAGTTATATTTCATTTTGATACATTAAGAGTTGTTTTTTAATTTATACAATATTCCTTTAACGTATTAATCATACCGTGTTGACACAACATTCAATGAATTTACTTGGATACATTTAGTTTTGAAACTGAGATGTTTTTTTATTCAAAGTCAAATCAATTCTTCTAAAAATAATAAACCACTTTTGTGGTATTTGAATCTACTTTTTCAAACACACTTAGAAGTTTTTAATAACTGGGATCAAGCAAATACCAACAGATCATCTACCAATTTGCATTCCCACTAACAGTGTACAAGGATCCCTTTTCTCCACATCCTCACCAACATTTGTTATTTATCGACTTTTTGATAAGAGCTATTCTAACCAGTGTGAGGGTATCTCATTGGAGTTTTGATTTTCATTTCCCTGATGATTAGTGATGTTCAGCATATTGTCACATGTTGGTCATCTATACTCGTAGGTCTTCTTTGGATAAATATCTCTTGATGTTCTCATTTTTGATCAGATAGCTTTTTTTGTTATTGGGTTGTATGAATTCCTTGTATAATCTGGGTATCGACCCCTTTTTGGATATTCCATTGGCAAATATCTTCTCCCTTTTAGTATGTTATCTTTTCATTTTGTTGATGGTTTCCTTTGCTGTGCAGAAGCTTTTCAGTTTGATGAAGTCCCATTTGCTTATTTTTGCTTTTGTTTTCCTTGCTGGTCAGGAAATACCGCAAAAGATATTATTAAGGATGATGTCAAATGGTTTAATACCTATGTTTTCTTCTAGGAGTTTTATTGTTTCAGGTCTTGCATATAAGTCTTTACTCCATTTTGTGTTTATTTTTGTATGCGTGAACCAGTTTTTTGTACATACCTGTTCAGTTTTCCCAACACAACTTGTTGAAGGGACTGTCATTTCTCCAATCTATATTCTTGTCTCCTTTGTTATAGATTAATTGACCATACAGGTGAGGCTTTATTTCTGGGTTCTGCACTCTTTTCCATTGATCTATGTGTCTGCTTATTGTGCTAGTATTATGCTGTTTTGGTTATTAAAGCTTTGTAGTGTATTTTGAAATCAGGGAGTGTGATACCTCCAACTATGTTCTTTTTTCTCAATATCGCTCTGGCTACTCAGGGTCTTTTGTGATTCCATATGAATTTTAGGATTATTGTTCTCATTCTGAGAAAAATGTCATTGGCATTTTGATAGGGATTATTCTGGGTAGTATGGATACTTTGATGATAATAATCCTTTCAATGCCTGAGCATGGTACATTCTTCAAGTTACTTTTGCCCTCTTCCATTTTTTTCTTCAATGTCTTATAGTTTATAGAGTACAAGTACTTTACCTCCTTTATTTTTAGATATTTTGTTCTTTTTCATGAAATTGTAAATGGAATTATTAAGGTCTCCTCCTGATTATTTCTTATTAGTATATATAAACATGACAGATTTCTGTGTATTAACTTAGAATACTGCTAGATTCTTTAGTATTTCTATACTTAATATCATGTCATCTGAAAATACTAAGTTTTACTTCTTCCTTTTCAATTTTAATGACTTTTATCTTCTTGTTTTATTTTTTCTTTTTAAAATATTTTATTGTTTGTACTATTAGAGTTGTCCCACTTTTTCCCCCTTTGTCCCTCTCCACCCAACTCACCCTCCACTTCCATAATCAATCCCCTCACCATTGTCCATGTCCATGGGTCCTTCATGTATGTTCTTTAACTAATCCCTTCACCTTCTTTCAAAAGTCCCTACCTTCTTTCTGTCCTCTTACAGCTGCCATATTGTTCCATGATTCTATGCCTCAATTTCTGTTTTATTCATTAGTTTATTTTGTTCATTATATTCCTCTTATAAGTGAGATCATATGGTATTTGCCTTTCACTGACTGGCTTATTTAACTTAACATAATAGTCTGCAGTTCCATCCATGCCATCACAAAAAGTAGGAATTCCTTCTTTTTTCTACTGTATAGTATTCCATTGTGTAGATGTACCATATTTTATCTATGCATCTGCTGATGGGCATTTAGGCTGTTTCCAAATCTTGGCTATTATAAGTAGCACTGCTATGAACATGAGGGTGCATAAAGTCATTCGAATTGGTGTTTGGGGATTCTCCAGATATACAGGTCTGTCCCGAAAGTATCAGTCACACAAACTGTTTTAATTATATTGACATTGACTTTATATTTTCAGGACAGACCTGGTTGCCCTGCAGTAGAATCGCTGGGTTAAAAGACAGTTCCATTTTTATCCATTTTTAGTTGTTTTTGTGTTTGTTTTTGTTTTGTTTTTTTAGGAATTTCCATACAGTTTTCCACAGTGGCTGCACCAGTGTGCATTCCCACCAACAGTGCGCTAGGATCTCCTTTTCTCCACATTCTTGCCAGCACTTGTTGTTTGTTGATTTATTAATGATTGCCATTCTGACAGGTGTGAGGTGATATCTTACTGTGTTTTTAATTTGCATCTTTCTGATAGCTAGTGATATTGAGCATTTTTTTATTTGTCAATGATCCATCTCTATGTCCACCTTAGAGAAGTGTCTATTCAGGTTCTTTGTCTATTTTTTATTGGATTATTTGTCTGCCTCATATTGAATCGTGTTAGTTCTTATATTTTGGAGAGGAAACCTTTGTCTGATGTATCATTGACAAATATGTTCTCCCATACAGTCAGTTCCCTTTTCATTTTGATGACGGTTTCTTTAGCTGTATAGAAGCCTTTAATTAGGTGTAGTCCCACTTATTTATTTTTTCCTTAATTTCCCTCTCCCTAAGCAATATATTGGCAAAAATACTGCTGCATGAGATATCCAAAATTTTACAGCCTGTGTTTTCCTCTAGAATTTTTATTATCGTGATTTATATTTAAATCTTTTATTTATTTTGAGTTTGTTCTAGTGTATGGTGTAAGATGGTGATCTAGTTTCACTTTTTTGCGTATACGAGTCCAGTTCTCCCAATACTGTTTCTTGAAGGGACTGTCTTTACTCCATTGTATGCTCCTGCCACCATTGTCAAATATTGACCATAAAGACCTGGGTTTATTTCTAGTCTCTCTATTCTGTTCCATTGATCTATGTGTCTGTTCTTATGCCAGTACCGGACTGTTTTTTTACAGTAGCCTTGTAGTATAGTTTGATATTAGGTTTGTGATTCTTCCAACTTTGTTCTTCTTTCTCAAGATTGCTGAGGCTATTTGAGGTTGTTTTTGGTTCCATATAAATTTTCAGAATATTCTAGATATGTGAAATATGTCATTGGCATCTTAATAGAAATTTAATTAAATCTATACATTGCTTTGGGTAATATGGACATTTTAATGATGTTAATTCGTCCAACCCATAAACACAGTATATGCTTTCACTTATTTGTATTTTCCTCAGTTTCTTTCATCAGTGTCCTATAAGTGTTCTGAGTACAGATCTTTTACCTCCTTCATTAAATTCATTCCTAGGTCCTTTATTTGTTGTTGTTGCTATAATAAATGGGATTTTTTTCTTAGCGTCCCTTTCTTGTAAGTTCACTATTGGTGTATAAAAGTGCTATCACTTTCTGAATATTGACTTTGTATCCCACTACTTGGTAAAATTCATTTATTAGGTTGAGTAGTTTTTAGATGGAGCCTATAGGGTTTTCTATTTACATACAAATAATTATTTACATCTGCAAATAATGACAAATAGCTATCTTTCCCAATCTTGAAAGAGTGGTCTTGTATAGAAGTGACCTCTGGGTAGACTGTGTGCCAGCTGTTTTTGACAGGCCAGTTGGAGTCAGGGCAGGCATGTGCAGTGATTGGTGGGCTACCAGGACAAAAGAAGTGGGTTCCAGGTGTGTCTGGTAGCTCCCTATTTTTCTGGCTGTCCACAGCCATAATGGAATTAGGAGGGGGCAGCCTAATGTGCATGTGCTCCCTTGCTTCTGATCTGGAGCTGTCCAGTGTGAACTTGGAACACTCTGTTGCTTTGTTTGTTGTCCACGATGGTTCTTGGGGGTGGGGGAAGGCTGCCCTGTGTATGCACACCTCAGTGCCTTGCTAGTTCTTTACTTTCTCTGGTTGGGGCAGTCCTATTTGCATGCGCAAAAGTGCCCTACTAGTTTCATTTCTCCAGATGGGGCTTCCCACATTCCCCTGCCAGTTACACACTATCTCCAAGTCGGGAAGCCCTATGCATGCATAGTAGCATCCTCTTGCACTGGGTCAATTTCCAGGTGCAGGGGCCCTGTGTGTGCCTATTATGAAGCCCTCTGTTTCCTGCTGGAGCTAGCTCTGGGCAGGGTGGCTAGGGATATGCTACCGCATCCCTGCATGTCAGCTAGAGTACCTGGATGGAAATCCCACCACAATCTGAGTGCAGGGGAAATAGAAACAATGGTGCTCACCAGTTCTTTGGGTCCCAGAGCATTCTCAGTTCCTGGAGAACTCTCATGGTTCCTCAACATTTTGTACGCAGTATCCTCTTCTCTTTTCCCTTCTCTTCTCTTCTCTTCTCTTCTCTTCTCTTCTCTTCTCTTCTCTTCTCTTCTCTTCTCTTCTCTTCTCTTCTCTCTCTCTCTCTCTCTCTCTCTCTCCCTCCCTCTCCCTCTCCCTCTCCCTCTCCCTCTCCCTCTCCCTCTCCCTCTCCCTGCCTTTCTCTCTCTCTCTTGCACTCTCTCTCTCTGTTTGTTATGAAGAAGCTGTTTAACTGACCTTCAGTAGTTTCTCAGGAGGAATTAGTCTAAGTATAGCTGTACATTTGATATGTTCTTGGGAGGGGACAAGCTCTGTGTCCTTCTATATTGCCACCTCAGACCCACCTCTTAATCTATATTGTTAAGGGGTTGCTGGGAGCAAAATTCTCTCTATAGAGAACTACAGTGAACTAAAACAGGAGGACAGACATATTATCATGAAGATAAGTTGCTGAAAGTGTAACTTACCTGTTGACCCACTGTTTGCTTGGGCCCAGTGCACCCTTCCCCCCAGATAGAGAAATATCTTTATGAAGATGAGAAGTAGGTAGAATTTTGACCAATGCAAGAGGATTTAAGACCAATTTAAGTTGTGACACTTTTGTACTTTTAAAAATTCTCATTCATCTATGTATTTCTTGATTCTTTAAGATACCAGATCATAGCTAAGACATGCAGACAATTACTGAAACAAATTTATATAAGGAACTAAGAATACAGATGATTATTATGTGCAATTATTTCAACTTTACATCTAGCAGAATGTAACCAGGAGGAGTGAGCAGAAATAACACTTACTACAGAGAACACTTTGGAAATTTTAGTACAGAACTAAACATTGCTAAATAGAAGATTACCAAAACAGCAAAGAATGATTTTATTATATATATACTACTTTTAAGTATATAATATACATAAACATATATTTACATTATATATCTTAAAGTATTATGTATATAAATTTTTCACACCTATTTATATATATGAAATTATGGATAACAATGGCCACAATAGTGGTTATCTCTGAGAAGCAGGATTACAGGTGATTTTTATTCTTTTTGCTTTGACTCTGTTTATAAATTATCTACAATGAACATAAACTGCTTTTGTACAAAGAAAAAAATCTCTTTTAAAAAAGTAATCTGAAGACTTCCTACCTAATTGAAAGCTACAGTCTTCTGAGCAGAGCATAACCAGAAATGGAAGAAATTACGAAGAACAAACAGTCATCACCTTCTCTCAAAACACAGCATAAAGATGAAAAGGCAACAGATTAAGTCTCAGTGAAATTCCCCAACAGCCACTTTCAGCTCAGCAGAAAAGGACACGTTTTCTCTGTTGCCTGGCTTAAGATGTCTGGTCACAGACTCAGTGGAGCGAGATGATACTAGCCTGCCTCTCCCAAACTCACCCAGAATACAGCTATCTGTGCAGCGCAGCGTGGCAGGTAAAGCTAAGCTTTGCAGGGTACCTGCCACTGACTCTGCTCCCAGGAACACATGAAAACCCCATTAACAGATTCCTAAAGATTCCTACTAGGTGCTGATTTTGCACATTGCTCTTATTCTCTTAAAACATGATGGATTTCTTTAGGGAAGTGAAATGCACAGAAAATGCTTAAAGGCCATGGTTGAGGGGTGGAATTCAGTTTAAGTGCCTGGAAAGTATAGATTCCCATAGTCAAATGCACACTAAATCAGTTTTCCAAGTGACTTGCTTAGTTGTAAAGTTTTTCTCTCACCCTACCCCCCTGACCTCCCTGCTCCCTCTTCTTTCTTTTTCTTTTCTTTGTCTTGTTTTTGTTGTTGTTGTTGGGTTTTTTGTTTGTTTGGGTTTTGGTGGGGGCAGGAGTTGGGACTCTGCCATTTCTGCTTGGCCAGCTGCTCCCTGTTAGCTGCCAATAGGGGGTGCACGAGGGAGTCTGCTCAGATGGAGGAGGGGGAAGGGCTTTGCTCAACCCCGTTTGCTTACTGTGTCTGTCAGCATTACTCCAATAGGTTTCTCTGCCCTGGCAGGGACATTCGCTCCCTCAGAGATATCAGTACCAGCTGAGCAGCATCTCTTTCTCTGAATTACTAAAATTAAAAAATCCCAACTTCTTCCCTGTGTTTCCCAGTCCCAAAGGTAGGAGCAGCTTCCTTCAGTTACCAACCTTGTAAATACCTCAATGTCCCCCCTTTGCCTTTCTAACTACTTGTTTATTAAATACCCTCTTTTGAAATAGCTGCTGTTTCTGTCTCCTGACTAGACCTGATACAGTTCTAGAATTCAGTCTCATAAAAGGTAAGGAGAACAGTATTAATAGGACTTATTAGGCAACTTTATTCTGTTCTAACAGTTGGGCTTGTAATTGAGGAGACCAAACAAATAAATGAAACCATGTGCATTTGTAACACATACATTTTTACTAAGGGCAGCTATTCAGATGTTTTAAGAATTGGGACCAGCTGTGGCTAGAGTAATCTAAGCCATGTAATTAGTTCAAGAAAGCTGCAAGAAGGAAATGCATTTAAGGGTAAATGATACAATCTCTCAGGAGGAGGAAGGTCATTTCTGGTATGGGCAGTGGTTTTTGCATATGCTCAAATGGAAAAAACATACAAGGAAACTAGGACAGTACTTTCTTCCCAGCACTTACAGGACAGAGCCTAAAACATTGGAGATGATTAATAAATATTCGAAGAATGATTGAACTCAGTGATAGAATTGGTGTGTTTTATTGGTATGGAGAGGTTGGGTAATCTTGCCCTTGGGAGTTGTATGTGTGCATGACAAGTCAAAATCATAGCGGATTTATAATAATAGCCAGGCTTCTGGAAGAGAAAGCTTGGGGAGTATGATAGGAGGATGGAAAGTTTGGAGACAGCCAGGAACGATTGCCTGAGTGCAGAAACAACCCTGGACTTCAGCACTGATGACAGAAATGGTAACGGAATGGAAGAAGGGAAAAATAGAAAGAAGAATCTGCAGCACCTGGAGGTCGATTTAAGGATAAAAGAGAACAAGCCACTACTTCAGTGTGATGAATCTGGGAAAGAAAAAGAACTGCATAGGATTTGGGGAACTAATAGGGTTATCCAAGGTCAGTGTTTAAATTAATGTTAGTGGAGTGTCCAAATGGAGGCTGCTTGTGGGAAGAAGGGAAAAATGATAGTAAAAAAAAAAAAGGATAAAATTTCAGGCCTGGAAATGAAGAGATATAGAAAATGATGTCAGCGGTGTAAAAGAAGGGGGACTCCAAAAGCCGAAGAAACAACACGTACCTGGAGGATTTTTTATATAACTTACCATGACCAGTTATTCAGTTATTCCTTTGGAGTCCGGGATCAAACAAACATACAAAAATGGGTTTAAACTAGAGCTTAAGGGATTTAGATTAAAATCAATATTTGCTGACAATGAGAGAGGTTACCAAATCTCATCTCAACTTTTTAAAAAATAAAATTGATTCTTATTTATCTGGGACAGTGTGACTATTGACCTGCATAAATTTATTGGAATAAAAGTTATTGTTTTATTTTCCTTCCAGCCTTATGATTTCCTAGAAGGACTTTTAGTTGTTGATTAATTAACTCAAGGTCACGTACCATGAGAGCCAAATAGAAATAATCAATTTGCTAAGTCTGAAGTGGTTTTCATCTCATATGTTTGTGTCAAATCTATCTCCCCATCAAAGAAATAATAAACAGAAAGAGTGAAGCCCCTGGGATGTCTAGCAATTCCCACTGTGATGCCTTAGACCAAACAGTCCCCGCAGTCCCTTACTGTTCTCACCGACTCAGAGCAACAGAAAGAAAGGGTGGACAGCTTAGATAGAGGAGAGAGATGCCAACCAGTTTCGTTTTCTCAAAATGACTAAAACTTTGGCACTTTCTGCCATCGTCAATCAAATAAATGCAACCTCTTAACTGCAAGCATAATAAGAGCAACCGGCTCTGAACTATGGCACTCCATTTACATCCCCATAAGGATTTTTCAGACATTGTTTTATTGAATCTTTGCTATAACCAAGTGAAATAGATGCTATGTGTAATGGGTTGAATTGTGCGCCCCCTCAAAAACTCACATGTAGAAGTACTTGAGAACATGACCTTATTTGGAAATAGGGTTGTTGCAGATATAATTAATTTAGATGAGTCATACTGGAGTAGGGTGTGCCCTTAATCCAATATGACTTGTGTCCTTGTGAAAAGAACAGCATGTAAGGATACAGGCAGACACAGGGAGAACACCATGCAAAGACTGGAGTTATGCTTCCTTAAGCCAAGAAACTACCAGGAACTAGGAGAGAAGCCCTAGAACAGATCTTCCCTTAGCACCTTCAGAGGGAGCATGGCCCTGCCAACACCTTCATCTTGGATGTCTAGCCTTCAGAGCTGTGAGACAATAAATTTCTGTTTAAGCCACTCAGCTTGTGGTATTGTGTTACAGCAGCCCTAGCAAACCTACATTATGGGTGAGACAAATAAGGAAGTGGTTACTAGTACGCTGGCTTTGGAGCCTGAGCTTTTAAGATCCTGTGTAACCACTCCCTGTTGTACCATTCCATGTGACAGTGAGGGTTATATTGAAAGGATAATGGTAATAATAATAATAGCTCAGTCATTTCCTGACCATATTTTGAATTAACAAAGAGTATTTTAAGTGCTTCACACAACACACACACACACACACACACACACACACTCACTCATACTCACACACCCTCTAGAAGTGTAGACCTTAATTGCTGTATCCCTGATTGCTTAATAAGGACTGTGGTGTTTTGAAACCCAGATTGAGGAGCTGTGAATTTCAAATCTCAGCACCAACACTAACCAGGAACTTTTTGTTCACCCCAGACTCAGTTCCCTCATTTGTAACATGTGGCAAAAACTTTCTAGGGTTATGAGAATTACATGAAAATAGAATAAGAATGCACTTTGAAAACCATACAGTGCTGAGCAAACACAACTAGAAATTGAGCTGAGTCAAATCCATAACAAATATAACAAAGTGAAAGGAATTACAGTTATTCTGACAGTGAATAGTATGAATTTTTTAATGATATGAAAATTTCCATACATAATTCCTAATTCACATGTCATATATGCCCTTTCATTTCCAGTGATTCAATGGAGTACAGTTACTATAATTATACCACTTCCCCCAAAATATAGACACAAAACTCAGCTTTGGGTGTTCTAGGTTATAGTTCTAATTGGAAATCACTGCTACTGTATTTGGTAAGAAAATAACAGCTTTGTCGTTAAGAAAACAAAGGCTTTGTTTGGGATTCTTTGGGAAGCTGGGTTTTCAGCCTCCTTTTCACTGCTTTCCAATGAACCAGACAGCATAGAACTGAAATGGACCTCCCACTGTCCCATACACATCTGGTATTTTTTAACACAAAGCGGAAGGCAAGGAAAACAGGACTTTTGTTATTAGAGGCAGAGGAAGTTTTCCGTTTTTACTGCAAAGCCAATGAGCAGTAGCCAAACAGGAGAAAAAAAACAAACTACCACCAGGCTTTTCTTCCAAATGCACCTGTTTGTGCCAATCCAGTGAACATCAAGGCTGCTTGGGTTTGACTAGAAACAGAATCTCCTTTGAGAACCGCTTTGAGCTATCCCAAAGTTGGTGAGGAAAAGGAATCCAGGCCGGCTTGCAATTACACCTAGAAAAATTAATTGATATTGTCTTACTGTACACCTCAGGGAATCTAGATTAGGGGTACTTGCAACCTTATTAAAAAGAGTGAATCTTGAACAAAATACATATGTTTCAATATGATTGTTCCTCCTACGCAGCGGTGGACACTATTCCATGCAGTATTTTAGCGAAAAGGCTAAAGTAGACTGTGACATCTTTTATATGTAGCATTCAAGGTCTCTTTGAATATCAATGCCCAGAAATGCAGACGAAGAAAGAGAGAAACACTTGGGAGATTTCTGTGGTCAGGCCTGGTGGAGAAATATATATTCCACTGACTTGAATTTATCGCATGCCATGACCTAACTACAAAGGAGGATAGGAAATGTAATATGTATACTAAAAAATAAACAAACAAACGAGAGAGGAACAGAGAAACAAAGAGAACAAAGGTAATGACCAAGAAACATTTTGTGCCACAATTGATTTTAAAAATTGCACTATGACAAACGTGTCCAATTCAGGAGAACAAAATGGAAGGAAAATTAACCATTGGATGCTGACTCAGAATCCCTACTTCTAAAACAAGAAGTCCTTCTGTTTCAGTTAGCTTTTGTTGTGTAATACACCACCCTAAAATGGAGTGGCTTGGAACAATTTTCATGTGTTATTAACAATTCTCATGGCCAGGGTCATCTGACCTTGGTTGGACTTGCTTACGCATCTCCATCTGCAAGCTGGCTAGGCTCTTCAGATGTCTGCAGGTCATATGGGAACTTTGAGGTAGGCCGCACTAGGCTGAGCACCTTAAGGGATTACTCCACTCCACACACCTCTCATCTGCCTCCTGGGACCAGTGAGAGAGCCTAGATATATCCTTCTTAGAGCGATGGCAGATGTAAAAAAAGAACTACCAGAAACACATAAAGCCTACTGAGGCCTGGGCTCAAAACTGGGGCACCATCAATCCTACCTCATTCTTTTGGCCAAAGCAAGTCACAGGGCTGAGCCCAAGTTCAAAAGGTGGGGGAATAAACTGACTCTTCAATGGAAGGAACAGCAAAGGTGCAGGGTAAAGGATATTTATTGGTACAGAAAGGGGTGAATAATGGGGCCATTAATGTAATTTACATTTCCCCAATTCTAACTGAAGCTACTCTACCAAAAATTATGCTCAAAGGAAACATTGAAAGTTTTATTTCTTTTGTCAGCTATTGACATATAATTGACATACAACACTGTGTAAGTTTAAGATATACAGTATAATGATGGGACTTACATATATTGTGAAATGATTACTACAATAAGTTAACATCCATCATCTCATATAGATACCAAAAATAATGTTTTTTCTTGTTTTGAGGACTCTTAGAATTTACATTCTTAGCTTTCAAATATACCATATAGCAGTGTCAACTATAGCATCATGTTGTATATTACATCCCTAGTACTTACTTATCTTCTAACTGGAAGTTTGTACCTTTTGACCACTTTCCTTCAATCCTCTCTCCCTCCACCCACTGCCTCTGGTAACCACAAACCTGATCTCTTTTTCTATGAGTTTGGTGGGGGCAAGGGGTATTTCTTTTTTGTTCTAGATCCCATATATAAGTGAGATAATATAATATCTGCCTTTCTCTTTTTGACTCATTTCACTTAGCCTAATTCCCTCAAGGTTCATCCATGTTTCAGAAATGGCAGGATATCTTTCTTTTTATGGCCAAATAAAATCCATTATATGTGTGTGTTTGTGTGTGTGTGTGTGTGTGTGTGTTAGTATCACATCTTCTTCATCCACTCATCCATTAATGGACACTTAGGTTGTTACCATATATTGCCTATCATAAATAATGTCCTTTTCTGACTTTGTTATCACAGTAATGCTGGCCTCATAAAATGAGTTTGAGAGTGTTTCCTCCTCTTTAATTTTTTTGGAGGAATTTGAAAAGAATTCGCATTAATTCCCTTTAAATGTTTGGTAAAACTAACCACTGAAACAATATGGTCCTTGGCTATTCTTTGATGCAAGATTTTTGATTACTAATTCAATATCCTTCCCAAAAAATTGGTCTAGTAAGCTTTTCTGTTTCTATCGGATTGAATCATGATAGGTTGTATGTTTACCAAATTTTTAAATGTCATCCGGTTTTCTAGGTCATTCAGTTTGTTGGTGTATATTTGTCCATAATATCTCCTTCTCCTTTTACAGTTTTGTTGATTTGGGTCCCCTCTCTTTTATTCCTGGTTAATCTAGCTAAAAGTTTGTCAATTTTGTTGACTTTTTCAAAGAACTTAATGTAAATTTTGTTAATCTTAAGTATTGTCTTTTTGTTCTCTATTTTTTTTTCTGTTGTAACCTATATTATTCCCTTCTTTCTGATAACTTTGAGCCCAGTTTCTTCTGCTTTTTCTGGATCCTTCAGGCCTAGAGTTAGGTTTTCATTTGACATCTCCCTTGTTTCTTAATGTATCATTTATTGCTATAAACTTCCCTCTTGAAATTGCTTTTCCTGCATCCCGTAAGTTTTGGTTGTGTTTCCATTTTCATTTGTCTCAAGATACTTTTAGAAAATATTCCATGTGCACTTGAGAAGAATGTGTATTCTGCTGTCTAGAACAGAATGTTCCTTATAAGCCTATTAGATCCATTTGACCTATAGTTTTATTCAGATCCTCTATTTCCTTATTGATTCTGCTTCTGGCTGATTTATTCATTGTTGAGAGTGGGATCTTAATGTCCCCAGCTATTATTGTATTGCTGTTTATTTCTCATTTTAGTTCTGTCTTTGCTTTATATATTTAGGTGCTCCAGTGTTATATCTTCTTCATGCATTGGTACCTTTATCATTATATAATAACCTTCTTGTCTCTTTTTACCAATTTTAGTTTAAAGTCTTTTTGTCTCATATAAGTAAAGTTACCCATGTTTTTTTTTTATCACCATTTGCTTGAAATATCTTTTTGATGGTTATGTTTCTAATTAGAATGAGTAATTTGACTTCTAATTACTCCCAATATGCAGTCTTCACAGTAGACATACAAACAGGAAAACAACATTGGTTGGTGGGAGTCAAAGCTGCCTACCTATGGCAAGCATTAGTCATCCTTGCTAACATAAATGGTTGTTCAAATGATGTTGCTGATTTAATTCTAATTAGAAAAGAACATTTTAAATATAGGCTTACTTTTATGGTACTCACACTTAAAGGAAAAGGCTTTTTCCCTGGGACCAAACGTTCCGTGAGCAATTGTCATTTATTACTGGGGAGTGTGGATGGGACAGTGTGATGGTAAGTTTGATGTGTCAACTTGACTAGGCTATGGAGTGCCCACACATTTCACCAAATATTATTCTGGGTGTTTCTGTGAGGGTGTTTCTGGATGAGATTAACACTTGAATTGGTATATTGAGTAAAACCCTCCCTAAAGTGGGTAAGTCTCATCCATTGATTGAAGATCTGAATAGAACACAAAGTCAGAGTAAGAGGCAACTCTTCTTGTCTTCCTTGTTGTGCTGGGACATCAGTCTTTTTTGTCTTTGATCACAAATTGAAATTTTGGTTTTTCTTGTGTTTTTAACCTGCCAGCATTTAGACCGGGATTTATACCATCAACTCTTCTGAGTCCAAAGTTTGCCAGTTGCAGGTCTTGGAACTCCCCAGCCTCTAAAATTGCATGAGTCAATTCTTTCATTTATGTATATATCTATTTATCTATTTTTTTGGTTCTGAAAAACCCTGACTAATATAGATGGCAAAGGGTAAGGTTCAATTGGAGCATGAGCAGCCTCTGTAAATCACTTGGGAAATCTAAATCATGCCCAAGAAAGGTGACGCTTCAGTTTGTTTTTCCCACTTGTCTAGCTTCAAAACACTAGCGGCTATTAACATTGATCTGTCCAGACTGCATTTATAAAGATCTGTAAAGTGATCAGGAGGGAAATTAAATTACGCTGTAATTCTGCAGCACTCTGAAGAACATTAGCTTACAAGAACACTCAGGAGGGCCAATTAGAATCATCATGGCCTATCTGGCCATAGAATAAAAACATGTTCTCTCTCTTTCCATAAGACCTGAAGTGCTACTTGGGTGGTGCCTGTTTCATTTGGAGTGTTAATGCTGCTTGTGTCTAGAGGTACTGATCACACATCAAGATTAGGAAATGCCTAAAGTAATCCTGTTAGCAGAACTGGACTGGGGAATAAAGCCAGCCCAGTGATGTAGCTTAGATTAATGTCAAAGAACTAATAATATGAGCTCCAGTGGGGAAAGAGAGCTGAGCTCTGCCAGTGGCCATTGGGAGAAGGAAAATAAGCAAGGCAAAAACAGCAAGGCCAACACTCAAAAATGAAGACCCCCTCCTACCTAAATCAAGTTTAGGGTCAGTTTCTAAAACCCCACAGTAGAAAAGGAAAGGGGCATTAGCCTTTCAAATGCTTGCACACATGGTTTTATTATATCTTTGCAACATCTCTCCCTGTTTTACAAATAAGTAAACTGATGCTCAGAGAAGTTAGAGTAACTGCCCAAGATTTTATCAATAGAAACTGAGGCTCTTTAGATTCTGATTCAGGTCTGTGTGAATTCAAAGATTGTGTTCTTTCCCCTACATCACACAACCTATGTGTCTAACAAAAGTAGAAAAGGCTTAGGACAAGCAAGGAGATGAGACCTCTTGTATTGCATCAAGGAAAAACATTCTTCATTAAAAGTAAGAGTGGTTTATAGCAAAAGCTGAAGCAAAGTGTGGAGGAGAAAAGGAGCCTGCATATGATGTGAGAAGGAAAAGCCCAAAAAGCACCGAGAAAGTCCGCATCAAAGCCCCATTCCAGAGTGGTCTCTGTTGGGAAGCACAAGGTCAGAGACAAGCAGCCGATCAGGCAGATAAAGAAACACATTGAGAGGGGGACAGAAGGGAGCAAAAAGGGGATGGATGTAATACAACAACAATAAAACTAAAAAAAGAAAAAGAAAGAAACACATTGAATTTGGAGGAATTCAGCAAGAGTAGTGGCCATGTGCCTACCTCATAACTTGGCAGAGATAGCTGAAAAATATATAAAGTGACATGGTATGCTTGGAATTGATAAGAATGGGGCTGATAGTCTGGGCTAGCCTCTAGGAAGACTTCATTTTTACTCCAGTGTTCTAGGAATAGTTTGACCACAGTCATGAACATCTACATCCAGACTCCTGAGTTCCCAAGGATCATTTCTTGTCTTTGTGGAATGCAATCACATCTCTTTTACTTCATACTTTAGTCACAAGGGACTTTGGTTCTCTGTCTTTCAGTTCTTTATGTATGTTTCTCCCAATAACACAAATCCCATTTTCCTTTCCTCACTCCCAACTACAATTCTAATACTGACTTATAACACAGACCAACTTACTTCTGTTGTTGAACTCTGTGATGTGCCACCCAGACCATCCTTCAAGGAAATATTTGTTGCCTCAGCTCTAGGAGTGCTGTTGTATCAGCATTTGACTGGCAGCCACTTCAGGGACTGCTTCACCTCAAAAAAAATGTCCTCACCCAAGGTAATGCATGTTCCTGCAGTGGCCTATAACCAGTGACTGATCAGTGCCAAACTATTAAGGTCTGGCCATCATTGTCCAAACAAGGACAACTATGAAGGGTCCTATATCCTCCAGACCTCTTCATGAAGCTGGCCACATATGCCCTTGGGCCTGCATTGAAGTTGATTTCTCCTTCTGCATCCTCCCTCTCTTTTCTACAAGTATTCAGCCCATGGACATTCTTTAATAAACATCCTGCACAGTAAACTCCATCTCAGGGAGATCTCAGATCCCACTTCTTCAGGGATCTAATTTGGAATACTTCTTACCCAACAGAAGAGGGAGAAAGTGATAAATATGGGAGAAATGTAAAGATACTAAGTACTCATCACCAATGAAATTCATTAAAAGGTTGAAATATATTCTTGTCCATAAGAAAGCCAGTAAGTTCAAGAACTCCTGTGTCTAGATTTATTGAGGTAAACAGAGCACCACATTTATTACAAGAATAGGAAATTTAACATGGAAATGAAGACAAACACCTTGGAGGACTGGGGGAGTGAAGATCTGGAAGTGACTGTAGCGAGAGGGTGGACAGTCTAAGGACGTCACTTAAAGCATTGAAGTAGGTGAAGTAGGTTGAGAAGCAGGAAGTGGGGGAAGAGAAGAAGCCACCATTTTGGCCACTAAAGTGGGAGTTTACAGAAAGATCTGTAAAGTTGCCAAATCAGTGAAACCACTGCATTTTACAAAAACTGCTGTATCTAAGCTCCACAACATCCCAAGAATTATAGCTTCTGTTTCATTTCTGAAATACTCCCAAATTTCACAAGAGCACCTCTCCTTAGCAAACTCCAACCCATAATCATGCATGAAAGAATATTCTGGAAAATATAGTTCCTTGTTTTAGACAGGAGTTGTGTTGGAACCGATTTACACAGATAATTAGAACAACTCCCTAACTAAATAATACAGCTCATTTGCCCAAAACCTTGAGTCATGGTTTATCCTCTTTATCTTCCCCTACTTTAGGTGGCTTTAATGTCCTTCTGTTCTCTACCTAAGTCATTGGTTCTGAGTAGGGCCTCTGGGCAAAACTGCCATACCTGTTCTCTCCATATACAATGGATGTACATCAAGCCACTGTGGTCAATGTTTATGGAAAAGAGGCAAAAACCAGTGAGTAGGCCTAAAAGTACAAGAATTCAGGGGAACACAATAATATGTACTATATGTAGTCAGCTTTTTCCCCGTTAGTCTAAATTACCAAGAATAATGGACACCTATCAATCCAGGTATAGCCTACACCGGTCACAACCATGATGGAGAATTTACTCTAGTATCAGAGTCAGAAAGCAAAGTAAGTGGCGCCTATTTCATAAGAGCCATCATCCACTTTGAAAAAAACAAACTCCAGGGCTGCTTTTGCATTATTACCATTTCTGAGGCCTTGCAGATGGCTGACATGGAAACTACAAAACACAATTTCCTAAATTATAACCTTAGTAACACAGTTTGCTCCACTTGGGGACATATTAACAGATGGTCCACTAAGTCAAGGGTCCCCAACTGCCAGGCTGTTGACTGGTACCAGTTCAGACCTGTTAGGAACAGGGCCTAGACCTAGTAGGATGTGAGCTTGAATGTAATGCATTTGAATCATCCTAAAACTATCCCCCACCCCCAACCTGGTCTATGGGGAAATTATCTTCCACAGACCAGTCCTTGGTGCTGTAAAGGTTGGGGACTACTGTACTAAGTGGTTTTTTACTTTCAATTTTATTTTGTATTGGTTTCAGATGTACAGCATCATGGTTAGACAATCGTATACTTTATATAGTGTTTCCCTCAATATTTTCAGTACCCCATACATAGTTATCATAGTATTATTGATTACATTCCCTATGCTTTAGTTACATCCCTGTGGCTATTTTGCAGTAGCCAATTTGTGCTTTTTAATCCCTTCACTTCTTTCACCCAGTCCCCCAAACCCCCTCCTACACTAAGTGGCTTTTAACTGCATATATTAATGGTCCCTTAGAACATCTTCTTTTTAAGACTCTCCTCTGGGAAATAAGATCAGCAGTCCCAGGGACATTGAGTGAAGCTAAAAGAAAAGGTGATAGCACCCACCTTTGCATACCTTTCTTTTCAAATTTCAAATCATAGATTTAGGTTCTTTTTTCTTTGTTTTTGTTGTGTAGGCTTTTTTTTTCTTTTTTAAGTGTAGAGATCTTGCTACTCCAAGTGTGGCCTTAGACCAGCAATGTCAGTATCACCTGGTAGTGTGTAGAAATGCAGAATCTTGAGCTCCAGCCCTGCTGAATCAGAATCTGCATTTAAACCTGATGACCAGGTGCTTTGTACACCCTACGAAGTGAAATTGACCACGCAAGTGAAAGTATTGGATTTTCATATACTCGAGGGCTTCCTAATGGAGGTTATGTATACCAGATAGTCTCCTTGCTCTAAGCTGGGAGCTTTACTCTATAGGAGAACAGGTTAACCCTTTGCCTTAAAACTTTAACTTAATCATCTTGGCACTCTTGTGATCCCATAATGCCAATTGAAGGGGCTTGGTTTCACAATTGAAAGCAATGAGACCATTTTCCCATATTCAGAATGCCTTCACTGAACTTCAGCCCCATCCCTTCTACTCTTTCTGTTCCACATCGAGTCAGGGCCATTTGGTTTTGCAGGATTGGTCCAAGAATGAACCCTAAATGTTTTGAATGATCCAGAATTCCAGAAAAATGTCTCTGTCCAGATTTAGACAGTAATTATTATAGCATATGTTGATAGTGCTGTGCACGTACCATTTTTAGGCACACCTGCTTCGGGTGGGCGTGCTTTCCCTCCCAACAGCACCTGTGTGCCTTTGTTGGCCAACTGCCCTCGGACTGTCAGAACCTGCTTTGCCTACGTGCAGGGAAAGCCGGAAGTGCCTAAGGATTTATGGCTTCTCTCCACAGCCTCTAACTTATGCCTGGTTGGGGGAGGGGAGAGAGACTCCAGGGGCCTTGGATTTGGACTTAACTAGAAAACTTGGAAGTGTGACCTATGTACTGTTTCCAGACCTTTACTTGTGGTACACTGATACCATACACTTGCTTGACCTCCTTCTTTTCCTATTCCCGTATGTCTGGTGATTTTTAGTAGAAGCAGTTCCTACTAAGTCAATGTCACATGAATTCTTGTCTCAGGCTCTGCTTCTGTGGAACCCTAACCTAAGATAATCACCTTTATGGCCTCCCTTTTTGTATACCATGGTTTGTAATTTGATGAGGAATTTGTTGTTTCTAAATATTTATTGAACACCCTCTCTGTATCAATTTAGCTAGAGGTGGGAATAGAGTAGTGATCGGGAGGAATATGGTTTCTGACCTCAGGTTGCTTATTCCTTAGCAGAGAAATAGATTTTAAAGTCTGATGAAGGTTATGACTACTTATATGATACTATCATGGATAAAGATAAATCTATTTCACAGAAGTTCAGCTTTTCCTCCTATTAAGATGGGAGAGAAATGCCTTCCCAGGGACTTCAAACATATCCATACCTTTGCTTATTAATTCAACAAAAGTATATTGAGTAGCTACCTTCAGGCACTGTGGGAATAAAATAAGACATAATCCTTTGCACTAAGGAGCTAATTTACTAAGAGAGGACAAGTAAGATCCATAAAGAAACCAGTATAAAATGATGTAGTAAGTGCAATTGTCAAAATCTGGTAACTTTTCTCAGAGTATCAGAGAGAGGTGAAATGCCTGTGTGAATCCACGAAAGTAGGAATTTGCCAGGGAAAGGCACTTCAGACAGAAAGGTCAAAGGAAAGCCCAAATGAATTAAACTCTTGAGAAGCAAGCGTGAAGTACGAGGTAAGTAGTGGGAAGAAATGAGGGTAGAGATGTAGACAAAAGGGAGGTAAGACATGCCTTGATAGCCATGTTAAAATACTTGGACTTCTTTGTCAGTGATCTGTTAAAGGGTTCATTTTAAGTACAGAGTGAAAGAACAAGAGACATGTTTTCATTTGAGCTGAACCACTCTGTCAATAGCACAGATGACTGGATTTATATGAGATCAACCAGGAGATTCGTAATAATCTAGATTTGAGGTCATGAAGAGGAAAGGGGGGGCATTCAATGTTCTGACCACATAAAAGAAATGGTATTATATACGGTATCATAGGATGTGATAGAGATGTTAGCCAAAGCTACAGTGGTAATCGTGTTGCAATATAGTATAAATGTATCAAACCACCATGTTGTGTGTTTTAAACTTACAAAGTGCTATATATCAATTATATCTCAATAAAAAATATATTTAGAAATAACATCACTACATGTGAAAAGTAGATGATTTACCTCAAAATGTGTGACATATGGAAAGCATTAGCTTTCACAATGGACCACAAGCATTGGTCCTTGTTGTATCTGAGCTCTCATCCCATATCATACCAGGCCCATATGGAGTTTTCTCAAGACATGGAAGACCTGCAAGACTTATGTTAGCACATGAACCTAAAAATACAGAATTCAGAAGGCAGGCCTTAGAAAATACTATTTGTGACCAGATTCCTGCTCCCCTGATGAAAAAATAAAAGGGGGCCTTGAGTCAGCCAGGCCAAAGAAGAAGGTCAAGGTACCTGAAATTGAAATAAATCTGAAGTGAACAACTATCAAGAAAATTGGAAAATAAGATTGAAGAAGAATATGATTTCTCCCCAAATTACTGCAATTTGTTTGCACTGTGAATGACCTTATTTAAAATGAAGATCTTTAAAGCTGCCAGATTGCTCTCCAACTATGAGGCATTGTGAAAAGACATCATTACCTATCCCTCTGTCCTTAGCATGTGGATACCTAGCAATAATTCTACAGGGGGTTACAAATTGATTTCTTCCCACCTCTTAGTCATTAGTGCTAATACTTTCTTGGAGCATCTTAATGTCAAACTAAATTTGGCAGGACCAAAGTAGCTAATGCAGTGATTCTCAACTTTCAGTGCACAGTAGAATCACTTGAGAGCTACAAAAAATGACTGATGCCTGTAGCCCAATCCCAGAGATTTGGATTTAAATGATCTCGGGCTTTGGACATCAAGATTTTTAAAAACTCCTGGGGGGTTCTGATGTGCGGTTGGGTTGAAAATCACTGCGTGAGACACTGGCCCCAAAATGACCCTAGCTGGACAAGAGCAGCAAATACCCTCTTTTCCATTTCCCAGGAGTCCTGCAGAGCCTGAGTGGTAGCTAGTACCAACCTTTTTGTGTAAGAAAGCAGCAAGAAGACTGAAAATGACACTTCAGTTTATCCAGATGACCGCCTTCCAGGCTCCTTGAGTGCCCTAGGTGTAAATTAAAGAGACAGATGCATAGCATGTGTAATTTTCTCCAACAAGGAAGGGGTCTTTCAGTGAAATGGACACATTTCAAAATACCAGAAAGCATCTTAGTGCTTTTCTCACTGCACATTAAAAATCTAACGGAGAGATCTGCTTTGTGTTGAAGAAGTTACTTTTGAAAAAAAAAAAAAAACTGGAGATAAACATAATACAACACAGAGAAATATAAAATACTAAAATAAAGAAATATGTAAACATCCTAGCAGAGTGAAAAAGCTGGACCTAAATATAGCCTTAATATCAGTGAGGATGGCAAAATTGAGGGGCAATGCTTGTGATCATATGTTAATAATGCAAATGCTCTTCAAATGATTGACTACTCCTGTTTTAATGAGAAAAATCTGCCATGGGGGATAAAAGAAACTAGAAATTCTAAGTCTAGAGCAAGTGAAGCAAAGTCAGGTCTTAAAGGATAAGGGCTGAATGCTGTAGAGTGCTATGTGTGCAAAGTGCCATGCAAAACATGTTAGTCCCACAATGGAAGTAGACAGTAAACTTTACTAATTTTGTTTTGAGGAGAAGGAAACTGAGGTTGAGGACAGAAACTTGGTGCTTTTTTTTGATAGTGGTTAAATAAGGCACACACCCATATAAAAATGCTATACAATAGTCAAAATAATATGCACTTCTTTCAGGTAATAATCTTGAAAGATTGTTAAGAACTTTTTTTAAAGATTTTATTTATCATTTTCAGAGACATCATTGTATGGTTGCCTTTTGCCTGCCTCCAGCTATGAATCTGGCTGGAGACCTGGCTTGCAACCTGATTATGTGCCCTGGCTGGGGAATCAAACCAGTGAGCGACCTGTGGGTTCGCAGGCTGGCGCCTTATCCACTGTGCCACCAGCCAGGGCAAGAACTTTTAAATAAGAAAAAAATATACTACCATTTGTAAAAATAAAAAAGAAAGAAAGAATATAGGTTTAGTAACTAGCACATGTGTATTTAGTAGTATATTCATAAACTTACTCTGCAAGAATAGATATGAGAGAAGTAAAATACATATGAGAGGAATTGGGTGGCAGGAACCATGGTGAGAAAGGTGAATTATCATAATTTCAGAATGCCAAGGATTAAAAGGAAATTAAAATAACTTTTAGAAACAGTGGGATGATGCTTTTAAAACTGAGAGGAAATGATTAGGAACTTATGTTTTATGTATATTATTTTTGGAACTACATTTTCAGAATTAATCTAAGGGCAGAGTCAAAGAAAATTATAGTTACAGAAAAGATAACATAGCAATATGAGGTGATAACAACTTATATAAGTGAGCCAAATTCCTTATTTTTCAGAGGGAGACTATAACAGATTATATATTAAAGATTGCCAAGCCAAGGAATACAATTATATGCTTATTATCTAAAACAATACTATGAAACACCAGATAAAAAACCACATTGAAAAAGGAATTTTTTCAAAGTGTTTACCTCTAGGAAGAGGCACTGGGGGAAGAGAAACCTTTATTTTTCATTTTAAGACCTTTTATGTAGTTTCATATTTTAGCATGCAAAATGACTTATTAAAATAGCATACAAAGCATAAAAGGAGACTGGGGAGAGGGAATAACTTGCTCAGAATCCTACATATGTTAAGTGATGCAGCCGCCTTCTAACCTAGATTCAGCTAAGGGCAAAGTCTGGTTCCCAAACTTGAGTGTGCATCAGTACAGCTTGTTAAAAAACAGCTTCCTGGGCCTCACTCCCAGTTACTGATTCAGTAGACCACACCCTACACCATGACCCATATATTTTACTTCAAACATTTAGAAAAAGAATTAGTTTTAATGTACCATGAGTTTTGACCAGTGTTTTGGCTATTGTCTTTTACTGGCTAGAAGAAGAATACAGATCTGTTTTTTTCCAATGAATGCCCCTACTGATACCAGAGAACAGAAGGTGCTCTGAATTAACCTATGATTTAAGTAATTTCCCCACCAGCAAAGCAAGCTCTACCTCTAACTGTCATCAGTTTCTGCATTGCCACTTATGTGATCTATGTAACAGCCAGTCTCAAGAGTGAGGCCTGACCCAACACACGGAAAAGGAATTATTTTAGGACTACATGTGTGCACACAAATTCAGTGGCTGGCAAGTAGTGGTTACCATGTCACTACGGAAATCTCTTAGCAATCTTAATGGCACACTGAATGAGGAAGCCTCTAAGGAGTTGAGTTGACAATTTAATTTAAATGATATAAAACCTCACTGTTATCATCTCAGTCCTGCACAAAACAGACAACACAGAACATCATCTTCTTACAAACATGGAATTTCTTTTAGCATTTATCCTTTCTGTTATGTCCCTTCATTTCTCTTTAAATAATTAGCCATATGGTCACTGACTTTTTGTTATGTTTCTCATCACCTTCCTGTGCAAAACACTACCCTTCACAACAGCTCACATCAGGAAAGTAAGTGTTTCCATCCACTGTAAAACATGCTGTAACTTACTGAATTTAGAGGCCTTGCATTGAAAACGGGGTACATAAAATGTCACTGGCAGTTCAGTAAAGATTAGTTCAGCTCATTTATTCTGATTAGCACCAAGGGTTACACAAACGTTCAGACATAAAATGCCAGTAAATCAATTACTCTAGAGGAGCAAACCACTTTAGAAAATGCATTAACTTCCTTGAACCACTGGGCTACCAATTCATAACAGATTATCTCTTTGTGATTACTGGTGACCATTGTAGATAATGTCACCTTGAGAGGTTTAACATTTCTAGGGAAGGATACAATCAATCATCACCCTTGTTATTTATTAGATTTATAAAATTGCCCATTTCATAGCCCTCTACATCAGGGAGCCATAACAAAACTGTATTTGCAAAGAAATAAATTGGAATTATAAAAAGAAATTGGTGGATTTTCGTGGTCTACTAGTTAAGGTAATGCTAGCTGCTGGAACAAGAATGTAATGTCTCAAATGCTATAGAAGTTATTTCTCTAAAACCTATATTCTAAAAGAGCTGTTCCTGACCAACAGGTAGTTGTACTGTGTGAAAGTTAATTTTATATTGACTTGGCTGGGCCATAATACCCAGATATTTGGTCAAACACTGGTCTGGATATTGCTGTGAAAGTATATATTAGATGAAATTAACATATAAATCAGTAGATGTTGAGTAAACTAGATTATCCTGTAAAATGTGGTGTGTTTCATCTGATCAGTTGAAAGCTTTGAAAGAAAAATATTGGTATCCCCAAGGAAGAGGGAATTGTGCCAGAAGACTGCTTTGGATTTGAACTGCCACATTAACTCTCCCTGAATCTCCAGTCTGCCTGCCTACCCTGCAGACTTTGGGCTTGCTAGACCCCACAATTATGTGAGCCAATTCCTTAAAATCAGTTCTTTCTCTCTATCTCCATCCCACCCACCCCCACACACCCTATCCCTATCTCTATCCCTTTGCCTATCCTTAGCTCTGTCACTATCATTGAATAAAACATCCTATAAGGCATAATTCAGGTACCAAGGACCCTTCTATTTTGTGGCTCTGTCATCTTTAGTATGTGGCTCTCAGAATTTCTGTGGTTGTCTCTACCATGCCTGGAAAAAGAGAAAGATCATGGAGAAGTGTGTATTGGAATTGTTCACAGGCTCTACTCACATTCCATTGACTAGGAGTCAGTCACATGACTATTTCTACCTACAAAGGAGTCTAGAAAATGTAGTCTAGTTATAGGCCTAGAAAAAAAAAGAGAAAATAGGATCTTTCAAATGAATTTTACCATTCCAACACTCTGAATCTCATTACCAATTCAATGTTATCTAAAGACAGGCAGGTCTTTGGCATTCACTTAGCATAATACCCTCTACATCCATCCATGTTGTTGCAAATGGTTATATTTCATTCTTTTTGTGGCTCAGTAATATTCCATTGTATATATTGCACGAGATCTCCACATCTTCATTATCCATTTCTCTATCAGTGGACACTCAGTTTGCTTCCATATCTTGGCTATCTTAAATAATGCTGCACATGATTTAACTTACATGTGGAATCCAAAAAAGAAAGTAACAAACTAAATGCAAACATACTCATGGATACAAAGAACAGACTGATGGTTGCCAGGTGGGAAGGAGGTTGGAGGACTGGGTGAGAGGTAAAGGGATTAAGAAATACAAATTGGCAGTTTCAAAATAGCCACAGGAATGTCAGTATAGCATAGGGAATATAGTAATATTGTGGTAACTATGTGGTATCAGGTGGGTAGACTTATGAGGAATCACTTCCTAAGTTAGGTAAATGTCTAACCACTATGCTGTACGCTTGAAACTAATATAATACTTATTTCTACTAGAATTAAATTTTAAAAACATTTTAAACAAAAAAATAAATTGGGTAAATCTAGTGAATCCCCCAAATCCTTGCTTTAGTCAACAAGCCGTTATTTACTCTCAGAAGTAGATCAGCCCCCAAAAGGGTTTTGAGGGTCATTGACCACCTGGCCAGATGTGGCTGACATTTCTCATGTGTCAAGCCCAATCTCTTCTCCAAAGACCAAGACAGGTTTTTGGAAGAAAAAGATAAGAATCCTCCAAGGCACAGGCCACTCTTATTCCTTACCATTGTATTTACCACTACATCCCTGGGATCAACCACAAATCTGAGCATGTGGAAATAATTTCATCAGTATTTTTTAATAAATGAATGCTTGAAAAGGTTTCTTAAATTAAATAATCTTATTCTTAGGATTCAGTCATTTCCTCACATTACAGAGAAGTAAACTGTATTCTTAGAATGTATTTTATTCAAGATCATATAATTAACTATGAATACAGTTCACATAAGAACTAAAGTCTCATCAATTCCCAACCCAATGGGTATAGCATAGTGGTTCTAGGCAGAAAATTATAGGTAATAAATTGATTTATATCCTCACATAATTATTATATAATTATGTTACATAAACGTTTAATTATTAGAAAATTATATATTTAGATGAACAATTATATGTGAGGATATATGAAAGCATCCTTATTTATTTCTCTCTACATTTATTTATTTTTTAAAAGGTTTTATTTATTATTTTTAGAGAGTGGGGAAGGGAGAGAGGCAGAGAGGGAGAGAGACATCAATGTATGGTTGCCTTTCACCTGCCTTCAGCCACGGACCTGGCTGGAGACCTGGCTTGCAACCTGGTTATGTGCCCTGGCTGGGAATCGAACCAGTGACCTTTTGGGTTTGCAGGCCAGCACTTTATCAACTGTGCCACCAGCCAGACATTTCTCTCTGCTTTTAAAATTATTATCACTAAACCCCTCTAAGTGTTGGCATTGCGACTATACCTGTATTGTTTTGTTTTGTTTTGTTTTTTTTACAGTGATTTTCTGCTCTTGCCCCACCCTGATGTCCACCTTCTCTACCTCCTGCCTTTCTTCTCTGCACATAACTCCCTATCTGTGATCTCCCTGGCCGAGCTAGGAGATCAAGAAACAGGGATAATGAAAAGGGGCTAGTGATGCCTGCTCAAATGTGCATCACCAAGTGGATGTAAACCTTGCTGTGTTTCCCCTTTCAGACAACCCATCTTAGTCATATTGTCTACATCCCAGTGAACCAGTTTTCTCAATCATCAGAGAAGAAACAAAGAAAAGACTCTTTAAATGTCAAGGATATATATATGGTCAGGGCATTAAGAGTTCATGTGCTTCTGTGCTTGTATTGTCTAACAGCGGTGATGGTAGTTAACGGCTACCACCTTTTCAGAGCTTACCATTGGGCAGGCACTCTCTAGGGCATCTCCCAAACAGTGTGCATTTCCCTATTGGGGATAAAGGAACAGTCTCTAAGGCAGAGGACAGAACTGACTGCGTCAAACTGAAATCATGACCTTGTCCCAATTGATGTCATAAATGTTTCCTTGTGGACGTTTCAGGCACTCTCAACTGTGTACCATGGTGCTCCAGGGTACCACAGAAAATTTAGTGCTGCCATATGAGTTTAAGTCTCCAAGGAAATCTCTGTGACATTTGTTGGACACCATGTTAACATTTTGCTTGAGATTCCGTTTCTTCATTAGATCACTACATTCCTTTTGATTACATCATATTTTGCTAGGCTTGGTTTTCAGCAGTTGCTCTAATAAAAAGCAAGTGCCACATGAAAATCAATGTGAAATAAGAAATGAGTGTTGCAGTGTCTAATGTGACCCCAAAGGTTGAGAAGCTATTCGGTGCCCAACAGGTGCTAAGTTGTTAGAATTTAAATACTTATTAAGTTATTTGGACATAACTACTTAATAAATGAAACAGTCAGGAATTTGTTTTGGCCTCTGTGCCCTGTGAAAAAATTACTGACTCAAAGGTGGTGTGAACTGAGAGAGTTAGAGAACCTCTGTGGACATCATTATTTCTGAGAATAGGCAATACAATGTGGGTGTTGTGGTATGTGCTCCCTCCCGCTGCTTCCTCTGATAATTGCTTCAGCCCAGAAGCAGTAGCTCTGTGGAACCAACCTATGCATGCTCAGAAACTATTCTTTCCTAACATCCACTTATATCAGAAGGATTTATGAAGACTATCTGAGCTAATGTCTACTTGCTACAAATAAACATAAATAATGAAAGTAATTAACCTCCCAGAAATCTCAAGGATCATATTTCTGATCAAAACTGCTCGCCTCAATGCCTTCCTATCACCATTCCAACAGTATTAAAGCAGTGTGGCATGTTCAGTGACTTTGTTAATTGGCCCTCATTTCCTTTCTACCAGGTGTTTTTCTCCCAGGAGTTATATTCAGTGCCTAAGAGCACGGGCCTCACACTTGCACATTCTTCCAACTTGTATAATTGCAATATATTGGACTGAATGGCCAAGTATTTAAACCAGTATTTGGGCAAAACTTAAAATTAATCATCATGGAAAGAACTTCTGAAACATAAGAATTAAACCTTAAATGTTTCAAATAAAGTGTAGCCAGAATTCTACTTTAATTATAAAAAGTCATAGTTTAATACACAATATCTGAAATTTGGAGACAGAAATAACTTCTTAGCCTTGTCAGTTACTGGATTGCTATTTCAGTCACTGTTCTGCACATCTGTGAGATGAAACAGTTTCCTAGGGCTGCTGCAACAAAGTTCCACAAACTGGATGACTTAAAACAACAGAAATTTGGTCTGTTATAGTTATGCAAGCTAGAAGTCTGAAATCAAAGCTTTACTCATTCTGCAAGGCTATACTCACTCTAAAGGCTCTAGAAAAAAGGCTTCCTTACCTGTCGGGTGTTTCCAGCAATCCTTTGCATTCTTTGGCTTATAGCTGTATTACTCCCACCTTTGCCTCTGACTTCACATGCCATCTTCCCTCTGTGTATGACTATTTCTTTGCTTGGCCTTCTCATAAGGATACCAATTATTGTATTTAGGGGCCACTCTAATCCAGCATGGCTTCATTTTAACTTATATCTACAAAGACTCTATTTCAAAATAAAGTCTTATTCAGAGATTCTGGGTAGACATGAATTTTGGGGGAACACGATTCAACCCAATATACTTAATTATGATCATTGTTTGTAAGGAAACTATGATTTGGGGGCAGCTCATCCTGTACAGAGCATTGTTGTCAGTGATGTTGCCCCCAAGGAGGTCTTAAGCTTTCCTTCCTCACTCACAACAACTTCATTAGACAAGAAATTATCCTATTTTTAATGCCATTATCCTGCCTTATGTTTTTATTTAAATTTTTATAAACAGTTTAACTCACAAATAATATAAATTCTTCTTCAGGTCATCTAACTAATGCGTATATATAGATCTTCAGGTCATCTTACTCATGCTTGTATACAGTCCTGCACTACTTAATGATGGGTATATGTTTTGAGAAATGCACCATTAAGTGATTTCATTGTTGTGTGGACACCATAGAGTACACTTATACAAATCTACATGATGGTACAGCCTACTGCGTACCTCAGCTATATGGCACAGCAAATTGGTTCTAGGCCAAAAGATTGTATAGCATGTTACTATACAATACAACAGAAGATTAAATTAACCACAGGAGAAAAGAATGCAATCAAGAGACATGGCAAACACGAGATGTATATGAGGCAGCTGCTGATGTAACATGGCATACTGCTTAACAGCATACTTTTTTAATAAGTAGAAACAGTAGACTCTAAAATAATGATAAATAAGTCTAGTATAGTAAGTAGATAAACCAGTACTCCTTTATTATTATTATCATCAAATAGTATGTACTATATGCAATTGTATGTGCTATACTTTTTTTAAAAGATTTTATTTATTATTTCCAGAGAGAGAGGAAGAAAGAGAGGGAGAGAGGGAGAGAACCATTAATGTATGGTTGCCTTTCACCTGCTTCCAGCCATGGAACTGGCTGGAGACCTGGTTTGCAACCTCCTAATGTACCCTGGCTGGGAATCCAACCAGCGACCTTTGGGTTCACAGGCCGGCACTTATCTACTATGCTACCAGCCAGGGTTGTGCTATACTTTTATATGACTGGCAGAGCAGTAGGTTTGTTTACACCAACATCACCACAAATACAATGTATTATATTATACCCTGTTTATTCTTGACAAAACTTAGGTCACTTACAAAAATACAGTTATTGAAGAAGGGGTCCAAGAAGGAATCTGAAATGAATCCACTCATTTTGGTATGATCAGCACTTCAAGAACTATAGTGCTTGACACTATAGGGAGCCAGATAATCAAAGCAATGTCTGAAAAGGTCATTTTGGCAAGTTCTAATTTAGGACTAAGGAACAGGAAGCCAGAAGCACTGCATGAAGAAATCCAGGCAATAATTAAAGCCTTACTTAAGGGACTAATGCAGACATTTGGGAAGCAAAGTGATTGCTTTACAGGAGGCATTGATCAAATATTAGTTGCATGGTTGAATGAATGAATGAATGAATGATAAAGGAATATGTTCAGAGGTGGAAGGCTCCTAGTGGTTGGGTAAAGGTAAGATTGAGTGCTTCAATGAAGCGACTATATCCTCCAGAATTTAGGACACAGATCAAGAAAGGGTGCTTGGCCTTAGAGCAAGGTATCTTAAACTTGATAGTGAAAAAAAATTGCAACAAGAAAAATAAAGTACTTAGGAATAAATTTAACCAAGGAGGTAAAAGATCTGTACTCAGGAAACTACAGAACACTGAAAAAAGAAATTAAGGAAGATACGAATAAATGGAAGTATATACCATGTTCATGGATGGGAAGAATTAACATCATTAAAATGTCCATACTACCCAAAGCAATTTATAGATTCAGTACAATCCCAATTAAAATACCAGTGACATATTTCACAAATACAGAAAAAAATACTTCAAAAATATATATGGAAAAAAAAAAAAAGCCCTGGCTGGTAGCACAGTGGATAAGGCACCTGCCTGCAAACCCAAAGGTTGCTGGTTCGATTCCCCAACCAGGGCACATAACCAGGTTGCAAGCCAGGTCTCCAGCCAGTTCTGTGGCTGGAGGCAGGTGAAAGGCAACCACATATTGATGTTTCTCTCCCTCTCTGCCCCTCTCCCTTCCTCTCTCTCTGGAAATAATAAATTAAAAAAAATTATATGAAGTCAAAAATGACTGCAAATAGCCACAGCAATCTTGAGAAACAACAAAGTAGGGGGAATCACAATACCAGATATCAAACTATACTACAAGGCTACTGACTGTAATCAAAACAATATGGTACTGGCATAAGAATAGACATATAGGTCAATAGAACAAAATAGAGAGCCCAGAAATAAACCTGGGACTCTATGGTCAATTAATATTTGACAAAAGGGGAAGGAACATAAAATGGAGTGAAAATAGCTTCTTCAACAAGTAGTATTGGGAGAACTGGACAGGGACATGCAAAAAATAAAACTAGACCACCAACTTACACCATACACCAGAATAAACTCAAGATGGATAAAGAACTTACACATAAGTTGTGACACCATAAAAGTTCTAAAGGAATACATGGGAAGTAAAATTTCAGATATCCTAAATAGAAATATGTTTACCAACACTTCTCCAAGAGCAAAGGAAATAAAGGAACAAATAAGCAAATGGGACTATATCAAAGTGAAAAATTTCTGTTCAGCTGAAGAAAACATCAGCAAAATTCAAAGAGAACCAACTGTATGGGAAAACATATTTGCCAATGACACCTCAGACAAGGGTTTGATATCCAAAATATATAAAGAACTTATGCAACTCAACACTAGGGAGACAGACAGCCCAATTAAAAAATGGGCAAAGGACTTGAACAGACAATTCTCTGAGGAGGGCATACAAAGAGCCCAAAGGCATATGAAAGAATGCTCAACATCACTAGCCATCAGAGAGATGCAAATTAAAACCACAATGAGATATCACCTCACACCTGTCAGAATGGCCATCATTAACAAGTCAACAAATAACGAGTGCTGGTGAGGATGTGGAGAAAAGGGAAACCTGGTGCAATGTTGGTGGGAATGCAGACTGGTATAGCCACTATGGAAAACAGTATGAAATTTCCTCAAAAATCTAAAAATTGAACTCCCTTTTGACCCAGGGATTCCACTACTAGGATTATATCCAAAGATCCCTGAAACACCAATTCAAAGGAATCTATGAACACTTATGTTCATAGCAGCATTATTTACAATAGCCAAGTGCTGGAAACAGCCTACATGCCCATCAGTGGATGAATGGATCAAAAAACTTTGGTACATTTACACAATGGAATACTACATAGCAGAAAGAAAGAAGAAACTCCTACCTTTTGTGACAACATGGATGGAACTGGAGAGTATTATGCTTAGTGAAATAAGCCAGTCAGTGAAAGACAAATACCATATGATCTCACCCAATACAGGAGACTAGTGAACAAAACAAACAAGCAAAACAGAAACAGAGACATGAATACAAGGAACAGACCTTCAGTGTGCAGAGGGGAGGGCGAAGGGGAGGAGGAGAAAGAGGCAAAGAAGGGGAAGAGTTTAGTCAAAGAACTAGTGTACATGACCCATGGACATGGACAACAAGTGGGATTGACTATGGCAATGGAATGTAGAGGGTGGAGAAGGGGAGAGCAGAGGGGAAAATAGGATGAATGTAATACAACAATAAAATTAAAAAATTGGAATACATATTCCTGGCATAGTAGGGGTGGAGGGCCCAAGAATCAACATTTTTAATTTATGTCCCAGGTGATGCTGATCCAGGATGTCAGATCTCACATTTAGCAAACACTAGCCTACAGGCAGAAACATAGTACTATATTTGCTTTATTTTACTAAAGGGGCAATCTTTATGACAAAAGATATTAATAAAAAGTAGTTTTCTCCATCACACACACCAAATGGTAGCTTGTTCCTAACATTCAGGGGTTATGTTAATTGTTTGCAAACTATATAAAACATACTCTAAAGACAAAGCCCCAAAGCAACAGAAGAATGAATTCTTAAAAAGAAATTTAAATTAGTATGACTTTTTGCATTAAATAATGACTTCTGAGTACCTTTTCTCTTAAGTACTTTTCTTCCCTCCAAGAATGCAATTCTTAAAATTTTAAAACTGGTTAGACAATTTGGGATTCCTCTGGGATTTTGATGCCAAAGCCTCCACTGACATTTTGAGGAGTTAATGGTTATAATTACTTTGCCTGTAGCAATATCGCTGCCTTTAAAATAAAAGCCTCAGGACTTTTTTTCTAATGTATTAGATTACATTCTATTCTATTCAAAAGGACAGGATTTATTATACAGAAAAATATACTAGGAGTACGCTGATCGTTATTCCAAAAGTCTGTTTTTTAAACATGAATCTTAAAACCATTATCACACATTTGTAGAAAAATGTATTCCTCTAATCCTCCATGTAAAAAATAATAATAAAGTTTCTCTGGTTTGCCAACTTTTAATTTTTATTTTCCTTTTTCAACAAATCACTGGGTTTTTTGTTTGTTTGTTTGTTTTGTTTTGTTTTTTTGTTTTTTGTGGTACAAATTCTTTGCTCCTTTGATAAGGCAGGGGGTGGAAATACCTGAGATCTTGTTGAGATGTGACTTGGCACACTAAGTCATAGCTGATGGCTACCAGCAGAAAGAACGAGTGGCTCCTCACAGTAGCCAATGACATTGTATAGTGGCCGTGCTGGAGACTGCTCAGAAAAGATGCCAAAAACTGTGGGAGTTGTAGCACTTAGCATCAAACTGCCCACACAGAACAAAGAAGCACAGCAAAGTGCCTGAAAAGGAGTACTTATGAATAAAAATGGCACGTCCCAAGACTATTTAGGTACTTGAATAAAGAGTTGGTCTTGGGACTGGGTTGAATTAGTAGCTGACATAGAGTATTATGTGAAATGCTCCAAAAAGAAACAAGAAAGAGGTAGGACAGGTATTATATGACCATTTTAAATAGGAAGTGACACTTGTTTTAGATCATAGAGTGAGTTGGTTAAAACACAAAGACAAGAGCCCAGGTCTTCTGATGTGTAATCTAGTGCTCTTTCTACCATGATGCACTGACTGAAATTCTATCATTAGGATTCCTTTATTTTAGTAGGATCTACTGTTAAAATGCAAGCATTCCTGAGATGCATAGTAATTTAAACCAGGTATTAGTTATTATAAGAAGTTATATACAGGAAGTCAAGAGCTTCCTGTAAATTACTTTATTAGGTCTTCCATGATAGAACTGGGTAGTTTTGATGGTGAAGAAAGGGAGTCTGAGCACAGAGCTAGAGGGCTTCCAGGGATAATAAATGGGGAAGAGAAGTACTCTGGGAAGTTGGGGAATCCTAAATGCCCACCTACCCCTCAGAACTGGGAGGAAAATGCACTGTACGAATGGAAAAGCACCCACAATCAATTAAGTCTTTCCCATAATTCCATCCAGGATCATCCCTGAGACGCGTTCTGCAGAGAGCAAGGACTGTAGCTAAGAGGAGATGGGAAGGAGCTAGAAATGACAGCCGCAAGGGCTTCCTCCCAAGTCAGGTCAACCACTGTAGGAACCTAAGGCAGTCTGTGGCGAGGAAGGCATTCATATCAATCTGTACAGCTGCTTCAGGGCAAAGACTGGGAGCCCTACTCCAGACAAATTTCTTCATCTCTCCAACTGTAGGCTTTATTACTCACCAATTCTTTTCCCTTATTGCGCCACAGTCTGCCAGCATTTTGTTTTTACACTAATGAATAGATGTGTGTGGTATATGTGTGTGTGCATACACACATGATGGGGAGATGAAAGTTAACATGTATGAATTGCCTCATATGTCACAGCTACTGTGTGAGAACCATTATTCATACATGATTTCACTTCATTATTACAAGGTTCAGAGGCCAGTATGGCAGAAAATATTGTTTGAATATAGAAACTGAGGCTTGGGGAGGTTAAGGAACTTTCTCCAGGTCACAGGAGTAATCATTGATAGAGCTAGGATATGAGTCCAAAACTGACTCCAAATGAATTTTTTTTTCCTATGCCACATACTGGCACCATTTGAATCCTCATTTGTCTGAGAAATTAGAGTCCCTGTTTTCCCAAGACTCTGTTACACATATAGTGCATTGTTATATCCTAATGGATAAAGATCTTCAAGTGACAATATTCATCTCAGACCTAAGAAGTGGCATTGTGTAGTGGAAAGAGGGTTAGTGTAGCAGACAGAAATTTGAAGTTGTTACCTCTAGCTAGTAAATATCTAAAGCTATTTAAGCTCCCCATGGCTCTGATAATTATCATCAGAAAAATTAAAATACCAGTATTTTATAACAGAACACAAGTGAAGGTAAAAGACCTTTCATGCAAAAGGAAAATAATATTAAAGTAAAATAAGGAAAATAACTCAAATGCCCATCAGCCAGTAAATGGGTAAACAAATTGGTACATACATACCATAAGACACTGTTAAACAATTAAAAGGGATAAACTACTGATATGTGCAACAACATGGATGAATCTCGGATGCATTGTGCTAAGTATAAGGAGCCAGAATTCTGAAGGCCTTCCATTTATATGACATTCTGGAAGGAGCAAAACTGTTAAGACAGAAAACAAATCAGTGGTGGCCAGGCATAAGAGGATGGGAAGTGAACAACTACCAAAGGGCACTTTCTTGAGTGATGGAAATATTCTAGATCTTGATCATGGTGCTGGTTACATGGCTATATGTGTTCATCAAAATTCACAATTGTGCACATAAAAAAAGGTGAATTCTACCTCAACAATCCTGATTCCTTTTTTAAAAAGTAAAATTAAGGTACTAGAGACTTAACTCTAACAAGTTATAAAATTCTAATTCAATTTCTTTGAGGAGACATTTGCATCCCAGTACTGAAGATGCTTCAGTTCCTTCTCAACAAATGTTTGCTGAGTTTGAGAGCATCTTCAAGATCATGAATGATTCATATGGCCTCCTGCTCAAACATGTCTGTAGATTCTTTGCTGAGAATCATGTCCCTAGTCAGCTTCTTTTCAAAAACTAGTATCTTTTTTGGCAACTTTTGTACCTTTATGCGATGCCTGGAAAATGTTCCAAACTGAACTGCTTTCAAAATGCAGGATACGGCCAGCCAGCAAGCTCTTCCTGGCTCCTTGTAATATGGGAAGACCCAACCTTGTTATCTCCCAAAGAGAATATCCAAGAGCTCAGCCATAATTACCTGACTGCGAAATCTGGCTTGCCCTTTCTTAATGCTAAGCAGGCTGCTGCTGAATCAGAAGAAAGAGTATAGAGGCTTTTCTATTTGAAATGACAAAAATTTCCAGGGTAAGCATTCAACTGACATCAGCAGGGCTTCCCATCTCAAAATCAATTTGCAACACTTCAGTTTTGAAAGGTAAAGGCCAAAAGGATAAGTGCTTGGTTTTTTGACTGCAGAACTATATTACTTTTCTGATTTTTAAAAATAACACACATTCTAATTGAGGATTTTTATTTTCAACTTGGGGGGAATGATTTCAATTTTTCTACATGCTTTTCAGTTACTTTTGAGAGCCTTGATAATAGCCATAATTAAAGTTATATATTTGAAACACCCAACAATCAAACATTCCTAAATGAAACAGTTGGCATTTTTATTTGATGGCTGCACTACCTTTTTTAAATAAAGCACAGAGATGAGGCAGTTAGATCATAAAATATTTATAAGAAAAGCTCCAATCTTAAACCTTTTGAGACCTCTGATTAGAAACTGTGACAATCTTCCTGCGAACCCAAAGATCACTGGTTCGATTCCCAGCCAGGGTACATAACCAGGGTGCAAGCCAGGTCTCCAGCCAGGTCCATAGCTGGAGGCAGGTGAAAGACAACCATACATGGATGTTTCTCTCCCTCTTTGCCTCTCTCCATTCCTCTCTCTCTGGAAATAATGGATAAAATCTTTAAAAAAGAAAAAGAAAGAAAAAAAACTGTGACAATCTTGGAAATGAAGACAGTAAAGTTCCTTTTATTTCCTTAATCCTATTTTAAAGCTCTTTAAACTTCATAGGATCTGCATTTGACCAGTTATCTGCACCTTAATTTCATGTGTTGAGGGAGCACTGTTTCTTTTTAGTGGAAAGAATTCCCTTTCATTCCTGTGGAATGCCATGTCCCATGAAAGTGGCAATCTCAAAAATGTAAAGCTTCCCTCAGTCCTTTGCCAGACACACAGGCAGCTTTAAGACTCAACCAAGCATTGAGACAGTGTTCCCACTCTGAGGAAATGACTGATTGGATGGATGAATTAAATGTGCTTCTGAAGTAATTTCCAAATAGCTATTTTAAAAAAGGGAGGCTAATTAAATATAGTCACTGAAGAGCACTACTTAACTTGTCAAGCTCCTGTATTATGCATTCTTCTCAAAGAAGCTATTTGCTCTGGAATTTTCTACAAAAGGGGGAAAATAAAAAAAGAGCAGGAATGTCCAGTGAAAAGGCAAGTGTTTCCAAACTAGAACATGAACCAAAAGGAATGCTATATGGTCATTTAAAATAATCATTAGAAAGACTTCGTGATAATATTGGGGACCTGCTTATAATATGTGAAATGCGAAAGCAGATTGCTGGGTGATATGAGCATTATAATTAATATGAAAAATGTATGTGAACAATTGCCAGCTAATAAAATATACAGAAATGATAATATCTGTTTAAATGAGGGGTATATAAGTTAGTCATGGTGTTTATTTTCTTTAATGCTGTGATCATATCCTTTCTTAAATTTAAAGAATGCTTTTTATCTGCACTCTTCTTACTGGAGATAGGAATATGAATCATGAGTTTACGTGATGCATTCTGATCACCATGAATTCAATTCAAGCAGCAGTGTTGCCTAGCAACAGAATAACTTTTCTGAAGTGAAATTCCCCAGTAGCAGCAACCTATGAAGTGTTCCATGAGGAATTCCCTACTAAGTTAGGTTCCTGGACCCAGTTCCAATGTGGGAGAAGGGTTCCCCCACAAACAACAAACATTTCTCAAGACAGCAGCAGGGTGTCCAAGAATTCAACTCAATTCTTATACTATCTACCCAAAGATAGCATCAGATTCCACAGTTTAAGGGTTGGGTTCTTCAAGACTGTACCCCCAAATACACACACGCCTCAGATACCAACTGCAAGCCCCAGGCTTCCAGTGCTTCTGACCAACTAGCTAAAGATTGGAGGTTCCAATGACACCCCCGCCAACTCAGATGCCAATCTCAAGTCCATGTTATCACCTGTACTTCTGACCCATTAACTACAAATCAGAGGTTCTCACACCCCTTCCATGGGTTCAATTAATTTTCCAGAATGACTCACAGAGCTCAGAGAAATGTGTTCCCTTGTATATCACTGGTGTATTGTAAAAGGATACATAACTCAGGAATAGCAGATGGAAGAGAAGAATGGAGCAAGGAATGTAGGAAAGGGCATGGAGCCTCCATGCCTACTGTGCCACTCTCCTGGCATTTCCACATATTCAGCCTGGAAGCTCTCTGAACACCTGCCCTTGCAGTTTTTATGGAGGTATCATTACATTGGCCATTGGTGGTTGATTCAAACCCCAGTCCCTCCCCCTTCCTGAGGTCAGGTGCGGGATTGAAAGTTTCAACCCAATCACCTAGTTGGTTTTCCTGGCAATCTTTCCTATCCGAAAGTCACCTTATTCACAATAACAGAAGATACCTTTATCATTCTCAACATGGCAAATTTTAAGTATGTCCAGGAGCTGTGAGCCAGGAATTATGGGTGAAGATCAAATATGCATATGTGAAGTATATTTTGGTGCTCTGAATGACCATATATATAGTGCTTATAAATCATCACAATATTGCTCCTAACTTAAGGGTACCCAATACCCTTATTACCCTGTTCTCATATTCCATGACTTTGGAGGAATTTCACAATATAATCATATGGGGATATTAAAAACTGGAGGACTGCATTTAAAAATCCACATTCTTGGATGTTTTGCCTCTCAGTACAGAAAAGAAGAATGGAGTGAGGGAGCTTTCTGGATTCCTTTCCATTTCTAACATTCACTAAATAAGAACAAGGAAGGAAAATGGTGAGAGCTTTGATTTCCAGTCTTTGTGGATGATAGCATGACATGGCTTCAATCAGATGTAATGTTTTCTTTATTATTAGGAGTTTTTAGAGAAGTAACAATTTACTATAAAATTCATCCTTTCAGAGTGGATTTTACAATTGTGTAGTCATCATCACAATCTATTTTAGAACACTTTTATTGCCTCAAAAAGAAACCCAATACCCATTAGCTATTATTCCCCATTTCTCCCCAACTTTGTCCCCAGTTTCAAGCAACCATCAATCTGCTTTCTGTCTCTATGAATTTGCCTGTTTTGGACATGTTATAAAAATGGAATCATAGAATATGTGATCTATTGTGTCTGGCTTCCTTCATTTAGCACACCGTTTTCAAGGGTCATCCATAGTGTAGCATTGTGGTATACCTATATAATGTAATATTATTTGGCAATATTTTTATTGTTAATAAGTTTATTCATCCACTGTTTGAAATTTAGATTGTTTCCACTTTTTTACTATTGTAAGTAGTACTGCTTTGAACATATGTATGTATTAGTTTTTGTGTGGACCTGCTTCCTATCCCTTGGAAAGATACCTACGAGTGGAATTTTAGGGTCATATGGTAATTCTATTTTTAATGTTTTGAGGAAATGTCAAACTGTTTTCCAAAATAGCACAGCCATTTTGCATTCCCACTAGCAATATATAAAGGTTCTAATTTCTCCACATTTTCACCAGCGCTTATTATTGTCCATATTTTTTATTATAGTCATCCTAGTGGGTACAAGCTGGTATGTAGTTGTGGCCTTAATTTGCATTTCCTTGATGACTAATCATATTAAGCATCTTGCCTAGTGCTCATACACCATTTGTTTATTTTCTTCAGAGAAACAGCTATTCAAATTCCTTCCCCATTTTAAAATTGTATTATTTCATTTTCTGCTGTTGAGTTGCTTTTTTGTTCTTTTTTTTTTTCCTTGTCATACTTTGATTCTGTGTGAAGATGCACTGATGTCAAGTCCTTCACAGTCACTAAAACACCCAGACCAAGGCAGTTTGCTCGGGTTAGGGAGGGAAACAGAGGGCAGTCACTGTACATCAGTGTCAGTGAATGGAGACACAGCAGGCCCCAAGGAATGCTCCCAATGAACTTGTTCATATCTGTTTGGTGTCCTCACATCACCCCTGACATCAGAATCTTGCTCTTCAGCTTCCAAAGAGCACAATGCAGGCTTTTGCTCTCCAAGCCCCCAGGCAGGAGGGTGGTAGGGAGGGCCCTCCCTTCTATAAAAAGAAAAGCATGGCCATCCCCCACCCCACCCCCCGTGGTTATATTTTATGCCCATTATATTCCCCCCTGTTTACCCCAGAGCATGGCAAACAGTTGACACATAAATAAATGTGAAAACCTCCTTTTTAAAATTTAAGTAACTGAGTTCTTGCTCCTGCTTATAGATTTCTTTTTCTTTTTCTTTAAATTTTACTGTTGTTGTATTACAGTTGTCCGATTTTCCCCACTATTCTCCCCTGCCCCATTCTCCCCACCCCCCCCTCCCACAGTCAGTCCTCACATGTTGTTCATGTCCCTGGGTCATTTATACCAGCTCCTTGGCTAAACTCTTCCCCTTCTTTGCTTCTTTCTCCCCCTCCCCCACTCCCCTCTGCACACTGTCAGTCTATTTCTTGTTTCCATGTCTCTGGTTCTGTTTTGCTTGTTTGTTTGTTTTGTTCATTATTGTCCTGTGATGGGTGAGATCATATGGTATTTGTCTTAGTGTAGTCTTCCATTGTATAAATGTACCAAAGTTTTTTGATCCATTCTTCCACTGATGGGCACTTAGGCTGTTTCCAGTATGTAAATTTCTTATATGCCTCCATTTTAACATTTATTTTCCATGTACTGGTCTAAACATTTTACAAGTAATTTTAACTAATTATTTACAAATAATTTCAACACTTTACAAATAATTTTAAACTAATTTAATCCTCATAACAGTTTTTTGAAGTAAACAATGTTATCTTCATTTTATAGATGAGAAAACTGAGGCAGATATAAACAAAGTAACCAGTCCAAGGCCAACAGCTGAGTGGTGGAGCCAGATTCAAACTCACCTAGTTTCAGTCTGTATTCAACATATTGGTGCTCTCTCACCAATGATGTTGTAATATATACCCATTGCAGGATTGTGGGAGAAAGAGGGGCAGTGTTGGAACTTAGTTCATATAAAAGCATCTCTTCACAACAGGCAGATACAAAAATGTCATCCAAAACACAGTTTTGTGCAGGAACCCAAATAGAGAATTCTGTGCTAATGCAATGTTGAATTTCGTTGTCATATGTTCCTTTCCTTAAAGGGGGTTGCACACTTGTTGTTGATAAAATGGTAGTCCCTAATGCAGTTTTGCACATAGCCAACATTCTGGAAAAGTTGAATGATGTTGAATGAATGAATGAATAAATAAATGAACAAATGTACAGTGCACAGGCTGTAGGCTGCTTGCTCTTAGTGACAAACATAGTGTCCTTTTCTTCTCTGGACCCAGAAGATAGCTGATCCATTACTGTTTGTTATCCATGTGCACTACCCCAAACAGAAGCCCTTCTGGTTATCTAGGATTAGTGTTTTCATTCTGTACTGCTTTAAATACTTTCCCTGGTATGACTACCTACCTCCTTTTTAAAATCTCCACCCTATGTCTTCTAGAACCCTCCCTTCTATAGTGAACAAATTCCCCTTGACCCTCCATCTTCATTTCTTCTCAGACCCTGCCCCAGGGGACACCTCTACTCCTGGAATCCTCTCCATTAGGGGCTGTTAGTTCTCCTTGGCCCCATAATGTGCAGTAAAGTGTTTCCTAACTCCTCATGCTTTTCCCATATTGTTATTCCTCCACTTTATTTTTTTAATTTGTTAAATTTATTGACTGATTTTTGGAGTGGGAAGAAGGGAGAGGGAGGGAAAGAAACATCAATTTGTTGTTCCACTTATTTACACATTCATCAGTTGCTTCTTGTATGTTTCCTGACTGGGGATTGAACCCACAGACTTGGTGTATCAGGATAGTGCTCCAACCAAGTGAGCTATCCAGCCAGGACATATTTTCCACTGTCTTACAAAACTGGCAGAAATTACGGGCTATCTATCCCAATCCGCTGTTCCTTAAAACATGTCATCTGTCTATAACACACTCTTCCCTCATTGCATTTATCTACTGACTTTCTCAACTCTTCCATCCCATCTCCCAGTTTTTTAAACACTACAGTTCTTTTCAGGGTCTGCCTCTGAGGGAACCTAAACTTAGACACTCATATAGTTTCTTGATAAATCTGCAACTCCAGTTTAGCAATCTACAAGCATACAAACACTCTACATCTCAACAGCTGGAACTGAGGTGTATACTACATCTAACGTCTCTATGTGCAGCTATAGCCATCTATTCTCAACTTCTCCCACACTTGAATGAAAACTAAATCAGCATTGGCTGTTATCATTACAGTTATAATAATAGTAACAAATATGATGATAAAGTATAAGGTTTACAGAGTATTTACTATGTGCTGGACACTATTCACTAAGTGATCATATGCATTAATTCAACAATCTTTTGCCCTTGATCCTACCATGCTTCCTTTATTTTGTCAAATGCACCCTGACTTTTCTTGTCTCTATTTGACTGGTCAATTCCCAGGGCCATGGCAAGTAGACAGTAGGATAAATTAGGGTTCATAAATCAGAATGGTGCTTCCCCAAGGCAACCTGGAGTAACATAGCAAGGTCCCCATGAGAATTGTGGCCAAAAGGAGCCACGTTGTAGTTGAACAAACTGGGTTTGTTACTTGTTGCAGTGAGAAAAATGCACACCATGGGAAACCATTGGGAATGTCAGGGAGCGGAAGAAAAGATTTACCTTAGGATTTGGGCCTGTGTCAGGTGCTTTGAAAGAGAATTTCAGGAAGCAGGGCTTTGCTCTGAATTAGATGCTTTCAGGGAGCATGGGTAATTCTATGATAGTGTGGCTTTATCAATTAATCTAGAAAGAGTGAAGACTAGAAAAGACTAAAGCTGTGATTTATGAAGAAGTAGTTTTTCGTACTAGCTGGGAGAGATACATATTTGGGCTTGGGCAACATTCATGTTTTATCTATGTTCAAACATGATTATCAGGTGATCTTGTTTTTGTTTTGATTCATTGTGGCCATAGAGCAGCCTCATCTGATGTTGCTGTTCTGGAGAATAGTTTATATTCAATGAGGATATAACACAACTCTGCTCTGAGTGCTCAGCCAGCTTATAGCAACACCAACATGCCACTGATGGTACCAGGCCAGCTCCCAGATGCCAGGGGCTACAGTGTTTTCTCAGGAAAAATATGCAAAGCTTCAAATTTGAAAATAACAAATTGTGCTGTCCTACACAAGATCCTTTTCTCTCATCCTTTCAAAGTAGAACTTCATTTTTGTACAGGGACCCACCCTGCAGCCATGTCCTTCAGGGGAGCTCAGTACCACTCCCCAACTCCAAGGGAAGGCCTCAGTGATCTCAGGTTAATTTTATTCCTCTTGATACAGATTGGTTCAAAAATGGACATGTGACCTAATTTTGGTCAATGATTCTTGAAGGAAGGTCTGCTTGGGTAGCACTGAAAAGGTTTCTCTCTTTTTAGAGAGGACCACAGAAGACAGCTCCTTTTCTTTTTCTCAGACTGAAGACTCAAAATAAGGTGATGTTAAGAACTTGGATTTATGATGAGAAAGGTGTTGAATCAAGCAGCCCTGGAGCCTCCCTACCTTGGGGCTTCCAGTTACATGAGAATACATTTCTCCTTATGTAAGAATACATTTTCTGTCATATAACATGATACATTTTCTTTCTTTACCCAGTAGGGTGGGGATTTTCTGTTACTTATATCCAGTATATTCTTAAAAAGCAGTGAGGGTGAAAAGAGGTGAAGTCAGGTAGATAGCCAGTGGAGAGAGAACAGGATAAAGAAGTTCAAAACCATGTGGCACAGGAATCCCCTAGTACGACAGCTTAAAGGGGTTGCAGGCTTCCCAATGTGTACGTTATGTGCAACAACCTCAGATTTGCTCTTGTTATCTATCTAGATTAATCAGTGCACTTGGCCCTCTGTGACATCTACTTTATGCAACTTCAACTTTAGATAATTCCTCCAGTTGCTTCTCCACCCTACTTTCCAGGCTGCCAAGCACAGCTAGAAGGGGGAAGGGGGAAGGGGGAACTGTGTCATTGTACCAATAGGTGCTACTACAAATTCAGACTTCCCAAACTCTAAAAAGATATGTTCCTTTTAGATCACAATCATAAGTTTTGTATACCTCTATGAGGACCTTATTATCTAAAAATATTTTAGGTTTTATAATTTTTTTCTTTTATTTAAAGTTTTTTTTAAAGGTTTTATTATTTTTGAGAGGGGAGAAGGGAGGGAAGCAGAGAGGGAGAGAAACATCAATGTATGGTTGCCTTTCACCGGCCTCCAGATACGAACATGGCTGGAGACCTGGCTTGCAACCTGGTTATGTGCCCTGGCTGGGAATCAAACTAGTGACCTTTAGATTTGCAGGTTGGTGCCTTATCCACTGAGCCAGCAGCCAGAACCTTTTTATTAAAGTATTTTAGCTTTTGTAATTTTATTTAAGTTGAAAAATTAACATTTACTTCTTGTAAAATAAAAATAGTTGAGCCCTGGCTGATAACATGATGGATAAGGCACCGGCCTATGAACCCAAAGGTTGCTGATTTGATTCCCAGCCAGGGCACATAACCAGGTTGCAAGCCAGGTCTCCAGCCAGGTCCTTAGCTGCAGGCAGGTGAAAGGCAACCATATATTGATGTCTCATTCCCTCTCTGCCTCTCTCCCTTCCCCTCTCTCTAAAAATAATAAATAAAATCTTTTTTTAAAAAAGTCAGCAGAAATGGAAGGGTAAAATATGAAGATTAGTGTGTATCCTAGACTTTTTTTGTGAATACATGCATATATGCATGCATGTTCAAATGCACACATAAACATATATTTATTCATACATAGAGGTATTGGTTTTGTTCAGCTTTGATGAAAAAAGCAAAGCTTCTGTTTCCTGGAAGAAAGTCGTTAGTAACATCCAATATGTATCCCTTCAAATATACTGTACACATACAGGGTGGGGCACAAGTAGGTTCACAGTTCTTCATATAGAACATAATGCAATAATTAATAAATAATCATACAAGAATGAACTGTATTTTGAATACCCACAACTGTAAACCTACTTTTGCCCCCACTCTGTATACAAGTCTTTAAAATTATAAATATGTATGTAGAGCACACATAGTTTTGTTAGTTGAGTTTTTTTTCCAAAAAGGACATGCCATTCACATTATACATATTATCTCTGTCTCTCTATATCAATACATATCTGCACACTATGTAAGACAGACCTCCATCTGAATGGAATCTCACTGTGGGGATGTATTGCAACTTTTCAACCAATTGGCTATTGAATAGTCATTTTTGTTATTTCCACTTTGGTATCTATTTTAAATAATTTTTTAACCCACAACTTCATGCATTGATTTCTATGTAATTCTACAATATAAATTCATAGAAGAAGAACTTCAGCATCAAAGTAAATATGCTGGTTAAGTTTAAATTGGGAAGTATAAAATAGGCCTCTGAAGATATTTTATCATTTTGTATTCTCACCAACAATGTCTAAGATGCCCATTTATTCAAAAGCATACTTAGCACTACCAACTTCCTCTGAAATTGCTATTCCAGACTTAATGGTTTCCTCGAGTCTCCTGTCAACCTCTTACTCTCAACATTTTCTTACCTCTCTAAGCAAATGGGACTCGCCCAATAAGCTCTGCCTCATAAATTAATGTCTTCATCTTCATCCATCTTCTGCTTGTTAGACCAAATCATAGAGCCATGTATTGTACCTTGCCAGTGCTAATGCTTTCACCAGTGCTGCAAACCTGTCTTTCCCTCACTCTTCTCTCCTGGATCATTAGAGGTGCCTTCCACCTGTGTTCTCTTACCCCATTCTCTCCCATCTAATCCAATCTCCATATGGCTGGAACACTAATCAAATTATGTCAACCTCCTGCTCAAAATCTTTTCTGGGCTTTCTAATGCCTACAGAAGAACGCACAAACAACAGGTCCTTTCTTCCTCCGTGTCTTGCCTCATTTTGTTCCCTTTTTCTGTAATATTCTTCCTGCTTCACTAGTTTCGAGGCCCAATTCAAAAACCTCTCCTCCAGGAAGATGTCCCAAAACACCCAGGTGAAATTGACCCATTCCTATGTTCTGAGAGCCATACATTTCTTCTTTTGTTTGGGCCCTTATCTTATCCTACTGTTAATAATAGTTGTTTACATACATGCATATTAATCTCTGTAGCTCTAAGGTATATGGTGGTACCTTGGTATCCATCATTAATTCATTCTGGAACTCGTGACAGGTGCCAAAACCGAGGAGTACCAGACGATGAAGCATTTTCTCTTTCAGGGAGGCATCATGACTCATACAAGTTCTAGAAAGTGAGAGAAGTCCTGAGCAAATACCACAAGTGCTGAAACATTTTTTTTTTTTCATCAAAATGTAACAAGTACAGGGTTTGACAAATTCTGAAGCCTATGAGTACTGAGGTATGACTGTATTCCTTTTAGATAAGAACCATAAGTTTTATATACCGTAGCATTTGGCACGATGTAATTACATAAAAAGTTTTCAAAAATGTTTTTAGATATGTTTGTTAGTACCACAGAAATAAAAAGAACACTAACATTTGTTCAATATTAGACACCCAGATGGTGTATCATATAAATAAAACCTATTTGATAAAATCACAAAGAATCTTTAAACAAGGAATTGTTATCTTTGTTAAAAATACAAAATCACATTTTTAAAAAAATTTTATTGTTGGTGTATTACATCCATCCCCTTTTTGCTCCCCTCTGTCCCCCTCCCCACCCATCAATTCCCCCCAAAATCAACCCCACCTGTTGTCCATGTGCATGGTTCCTTTATACTAGGTTCTAACATCACATTTTTAATACCATAAACTATAAAACATTACCCACCTCCTATCTCCATTATGGTATCCTATTTTGCCTCCAAATCTCAAGGACAGGATACTCAAAACCTCTACATACATAATGGTTTAGCCTTAGAAACATTATTGCATCTCCAATTAGGACTAAGGAAAAGATAATAGAGACAATTCTGAGTTTGGTGGTCAGAAACCAAGGAGAGTCTCCTTGTAGATCCTCTGTGACTAGGAAAAGGTATGACCCTTCACCTCATTTCTTTGAACATATAGGTAATTACCACATCTAAGGCCATTAATTGCTGAACCTACTAAATGATCCAAATTTAAAATGTTTAATATTTGATACATGTAAAATAACAATAAAGAATGTGTTCACAATGAAAAACATAAAAGAAAGTGGTAAACCATAATACTTAACCATTTATTGAGCACTTACCATAGCACGGAGACTTTTATTTAACCCTAACCAAGTGCAATAAATATAATCATACCCATATTGTAACATTTAACTGAGGGTTATAAAGACTAAGTAATTTGCCCCAAGAGCACATAGCCAGTAAGTGTCAGAACACAAACACAGATATGCCTCAGATCCCAGCCCAGGTTCTTCAACCCTTCTCCATACCACCAGCTACCACAAAGAAAATACATCTCTTTGTAAAGCACTCTGCAAACAAGTTTCCAAAAGTACATGTATGTCTCCTTTGTTTGACCAAGCAATTCCAACAAATCAGGAATTCATTGTAAGAAAATAATCTTTCTTCCATCTTGAAAAGTCCTTATTTTGAAGAATCTATGATGTTCTCCAAATACTCCATTCTTTTTCTAAGCTCCTTTACATACTAGTTCTGGTTGATAAGTTGTGAACAAAGCGACACATGTCATTCTAGTGTAGAAGCAGTGCAAGCATCTCTTTTTTGCCATAGTAATTGAGCTAGGCACACGTTCTATACAGTAGCTACATCTTGCAACATCTCTACCAGGCTGGATCTCTGAGGACTGTGGGACCTTCCACACATTGACTCATGATGAATATGTAGTGTGAATGAAATACAAGTCTTGTTGTATTAATAATTATATTTGAGGGACAATGTTACTGAAACATAACTCAGCTTAAACTGACTAATACATCAGCCAAATAACAAATAATATTAAATAGGAAAAAACTTCACTTGCGAGTTTTTACTGCACCATTAAAAATCAGTTAAAATCATAAATGTCTAATAGACAAATAGTCAAATAAACTATTATGCGAGTTACCAGATAGTGAGACTACAGATTAAAATAGTTGTGGCACTTATATTATTTAATGGGGAAAGCAAATTACAAACTATATCATGACATGCACTCTAAAATAAAGTATCTACATGTACATATGGGACTATAAAGAGAACTGGAAAAATTAAAACAGTATTTTGATGAATAATGTAATGAGAAAGTAAGAAAGACATTGTTATTTTATATTGTTTAAAAAAGAATGTGTTAAAATTGATCCTTTCCCCTACACAACACATCAAATTAATGCTTTCTTTTAAATAATACATTCCTTAAGAAAAACATTAGAAAACCAAAATAGAATAGTTGAAGTAAAGGAGAGTTTTAACTAAGCAATATTTGTTTTTCATATTTATAACTAATAAAAAGAAATCAGACCTTGAAAAATTAAACATCCATTTCTCTTCAGATTGACCAGTTGAGAAACTGTTTATCCAGGTCATCTCCCTCCTTAGTGTCATGCCTTAACGTCATGAGATAATCGTAAATCCTTTGCAGTTTTGTTTACATTTCTCCTCAATGGAGTAGTCACCTGGTCTGATAAGAAAAGCTCAGTCTTTATTGACATCCTCATGGCAAGTTGAATTAAATGCAGAATTTTTTCTAGCTCTTTTTTTTCACTGAAAAAAAAATAAAATAAAATAAAAAGCCTACCTCACTAGTGAACATACAAATGATTTTAGGAAAGAGCCAGTATCCATGTTCCCCTTCCCAAAATGCTATCTACCTGGTTTTTGGTTTTTGAAACAAGATGTTAATTCTCACTTGTTAGAATCATCTTTGTTAATCACAGAAATAGAATGATAGACCCAGAGGTGCCATAGAAGAAATGCTAAGCATAGATTTCTCACATGGTTCTCTAGAACCCATGTGGCATGAGTCACTTGCAAGTGAAATTACTAGAGAGTGTCACTTGTTTAGTTATAAACAGCTGCTATTCCAAGCTTCACCATAAGACAATTGCCTTAACAGTGAATCTTACCCGAAATGAAATGCATGATAGCGCTGGTTTCTTATAACTAGCACCGCAGTTCTGCTTGAGCCATTTGAAATTGGAGGCAAGCTTTGCTTTTCCATAAGTTCAAGATGTTCAATGTGGAATTCATAGGTAGTCTTAAAATACAGCCCTAGATTTGGCTTTACTGAGTCAATAGGAAAAAATAATAATGAAAGAAAAACAAAGCAAGCCTTCACAGACCAAGTCACTGGGAAACTTCTGTGTCATTGGGGTTTATTTATCCATAGATGAGCTTGCGAAAAGAAAGAAGCAATCTCTTCCTGGAGATAAATTTCAAGGGTCATCTTCAAAGGAAATAAATCACAAATGGAACACATGCTCTAGTGAAAATCACGAAGTGCCTCCTGGTGTCATAATCATTTCATTAGTGATAATGCTTTACCTTCAAGGAAGCTGAGTACAGAAATCAGCATGTGCATCCAAAATTAGAACCTGGATTGAAATGCCAATAAAAATTACTCCTGGTGACACTGAAAGACACTCAAAATAGAGTATTTTAATAATACTAAAAATAGAAAATAGAATGAGAACAGTTTGAGAGGGCTTGACATTATTGCCCATGTTAAAGATAATATTCTAGGAAAACTATTAAAACCACCTGATGATATGTAGTCATTTGAAATAAGAGGTTTGTAGCAGACACTATGATTACCTTCCCAATAAACACTTCCTTCTTTATTTTGCTAAGAAAACCTCACAGTTTGTTTGTTTGTTTGTTTTAGCTGTGTGCTCTTAAGAAATAGTATCTAAAGCTTGGGGACAAAGCAAAATAATGACACCTGCCTTTCAATGTCTAATAGGCTCAACCAAAAAGTATCTAATTCTTTAGGGAAATGTATATTTATATGACTTACAACTAACTCTTGGCTATGTAAAGAAGATAATAACTTGTAGAACATTAGTAAGTTGCAAAGCATTTCTGTCTAGCAAAAAAGATAACCTCTGAGGTTACAGTTTTGAAGTTATGTAGGGTATTAATACATTTTATAAGTAATTTAGCTATTGCATTACAACATTCTTTCTTTACATGACCTTATCACTTTCTCCTAACCAACTTTGAACCAGTTTTACTATTTTGATGGCTCCCTCATTAAGGAGTTACCTTTGACATGTGTTGACTTTACGCTTGATAAGAGTCATATTTTTAAACATTTGGAATTTAGATTTTGACAGTATCAAGCCCCAGGGAATGAATTGTGATTAATCTCAGACAAATGTGGCATTCTCTTACCCCTTTACCAGTAATTGCTCTAGGAGTAAGCATATGGATCTGTTCTGATCAATGATACATAAAGAGAAGTCTTCTAGGAAAAATAAACCTGCTTTCTCTGAAAGAGAAATTATAAAGAGAAGGCCTCTTTGTCTACCACCTTCCAGGTTTCTTGCTTAGGATGGTGTCATACAAAACTGAACCAGCCATCTTGCAGTCATAAGAGGAGCTATCACTGAATACACTAAAGATAACAGAGCATATCAATCCAAGGAAAACCCAAGTCCTTGACAACATTGCTTAGTTGCATAAGTTACTCTGAATGACCTGGTTCTGCAGTTCTGGTTGAATATACAACATAAGTCTTCGTTATACAGATATTATTAGATGAATGTTTTGTCACGCAGTTAAAAGCATCCCTAATATAGAAAGTAATAAGAAAAAAATGAAACACAAAGATATATTATTTGAGTTCTTAGTTGCTACAATGAAAATAATTTCCAGAATCACTTGTTTTTAACTTTATACTACCCTAGAGTACAATCAGAAAACATAGAGGCATATATGAATCTATGACAGTGAGTGGGCCAGAGGGTGGTAATATAGGAATAGGAGAATAAATGGTCTATGACCCAGAAATTTTCTTGGTCCATTTCAGGAAGGACATTCCTGAACCACTTCTTGAAATAAGAATATTTACTTGGTTGGCTAGTTTTCTATCCTCAATTAGGTAGTTCACACTGTCCGTAGCTTGTTTACAACTCTTTTGGTCTGACTCACAGACCTTACAGACCTTATTTACGTTACTGCTATTTCAATAAAAGTGCTTTTGCTGGGTAGTTTATGAACATTGGCATCCCATTACTTTAGTTAGTTCAGAGTTTGCAGATGTAAACTATATTATACTCTCTTTAATAAACTTAACTGCAAAAGATGCTGATGGCTATGATTTACTTTTCAATGGTGACAGAATTTTTTGAAATTCCCAGCAACAGACACACATCTGATTAAACAATGAATATACTCTACTATATGTTTTAATATTGTGAACCCAAAAGTATCTTTACCAAAGTATCAAATGGTTTTAATTAATGCTTAGGAAATGTATACAGAGTTAGAAAGAGTCTTTGAGAGATTATCCAATCCTACTCTTGGTTTACAGGTGAGGAAACTGAGGCCCAAGGGAATTTTTATATTTGATCATTTAAAAAAATTCAGGTGCTGCCCTATTCCCTAAACCAATAGAAAGAGAGAGGCCTGCCTGGTAGCACAGTGGATAAGACGCTGGCCTGTGAATGCAAAGGTCGCTGGTTCGATTCCCCAGCCAGGGCACATATCCAGGTTGTAAGCCAGGTCTCCAGCCAGGTCTGTGGCTGGAGGCAGGTGAAGGCAACCATACATTGATGTTTCTCACCCTCTCTTCCTCTCTCCCTTCCTCTCTCTCTGGAAATAATAAATAAAATCTTTAAAAGAGAGAGAGAGAGAGAGAGAGAGAGAGAGAGAGCTCAAAGATGATATTTCTTATCCCAAGTTTCTACCATCCTCTCCCAAATACTCTAGGAGTGGGGAAGGTGTTACAGAAGGAGTTCAGTAATAGTAAGAACTGTGGTAGGTGCTGTTGGTGCCCCAGCCATTTCTTCTGGCAGTCACCTATAAAAGTCAAATGTTACTTGGTATAAACCCTTGTAACTCTCTGGTTGTGGGAGCTTAGTCAGTCCACATAGATGGTAACCTGGAAGTGCCAGAAACTTAACACCCCTGGAATCAATGTATAACCAATGAAGTCTGTGAAGCTAGTGAGTGACTACATCATTCCAGTCTGTCTAGGACTCTCCTGGTTTAGGCACTAGAAGTTCTACATCCCAGGAAACCTCTCAGTTCCAGGCTAACTAGGATAGTTGGTCACCCTAATGGGGATACCTCTGAGGCATGTTCTACCTTGTGTCCTACCATTCCCCAATATGATTGAGCTTCAGTTGCCCACAATGAGAACTGATTTGATAATACATTCTTTATGGTCTTATTCCCTTACCTGTTTTACTTCCCCAACAATGCTTTTGACAATCAGTCTTCATTTTAAGAAGATGCTCTGGGTGATATATTGCATATTAAAGTTTGAGATGCACTTGTCTAGTCAACTTTCTTTATTTTACCCATGAGGTCATTGAGATCGAGAGGGGTTAGATGATTTGTTCACCTCTTAAAATTCATATAGTTTCCAAAGAACTCCAGAAAGGAAAGTGATCCTGTTAGGGTAAAGACAAAATGATACATAACAAGAAGATTCCAGAAAATTAAATATTAATGTAAGTAGCAGAAAAATAAAAGGACCAAGGACTCTAATTTTAAATAATTTGAAATATCAACTATATCATTCTTTGTTCATGGGATTGCTCTGTACTTTCAATTGTCATTTGAATCATGGTCAATTGTAACAATGATGTGTCTTGAAATATAGCTTTTGCTTCTTAGTCTCATAGTGCCTGTGTTATACAAATAAATATAGTATGTTTGAGAATATCAGACCAAACTAAGGCATGCAAGAAATGGAACTTTATTCATTTATAATTCAACTTAATTTCTATCTTGAGTCCCCCTTCATCAAAACCTTAATCTTGTACAATTTGGTGTCCCCTCCCTTTCTCCTAGGTTACAATGAAAGTTTTAATAGTTTTTCCAGCATTCCAATGGATCCAGGGGCAGAGGGACCGAAGATCTAGTTCTCAAAGTCATACGTTCGTGTGGGATCCTCGGAGATATTCATCATGCCACCTGGTCCTTGGTTATGATCTATGTGGGTCATAGTTCATTGTCAAGGTAAGGCCTTATTACAGTCTATCTACCTTCTTTTTCCATCACTCTTAGCTACTGCTTGTGGGCACCAGATTAATTCTGTTGCTTAGGCGTGCCTTCAGGATATCTAATATCTTGACTTATAAGAGCAATAGTTGCACACTCAAATGTCTCCAGACTCCAGGTGGGTACATGATAAGTGAAGTAGTCTGTGGCAAAACTGAAGAATTCAGATACCATGTAAGGGGGAGGCTAATTGCCTGCTGGTTTTAGCCTTAGTAGGTCAGCATTTAAGGTAATTTACTAGCCAATTGGTCTCCCTTTCCAGTCTGTGCATTTATTCCCTTATTGCAGGAAAGCCTGGTTCAGTCATCTTCATACCCCGATGTAGTGCTTGATAATCATTTACTTATACTGATTTTTTATTCATTTAACAAATATAGATTGAGCACCCACCACATCCTAGGCATGTGATAGGCATTAAAATATATATATATAACATCTCTGCCACCATAGAGCTTGCATTGCTAAGTGGGGGGAAACTGACATTAAACAAGTAATACGTAAATGAATAAGGTAATTATATTTATTGTATAAAATGAAAATCCATATTGTTGCAGGTTTAATGAAAAGTGTGAAGTAAGACTATGCAGCTGGTCTGCCAGGAGTTCCAGGAGTTCAGCTGTGTGATCCAAATAGGTCCAACTTCAGGCAACATTTTAGTTTCTCCTAATGTCATTATCCACTTAGTAGCTCATTATGATACTGGGTCTTATGAGTACATAGGACATCAGCATTTGAAAGCATTTCCCTTTCCATTAACACAACTTTTGTTAGTCGAATATGGAGAAATGGGCCATGAGAGTACTGGAAACTCAGGCAACTACCCTCTACCTCAGTTTCCCCAGAAAGGGTAGCCTGCCATTTCTTACCAGTCCTCACCCTTCCCTCCTTAACACCATCCACCCAACCCTACTCTGAAGAGAATAAGAAATTTAGCCCATTTCTAGGTGAGAAACAAGCTAGAAGGGGGATAAGTACCAATCATTCGTTCAAATTCAAGTAACTGTAGGTCTTGGTGTCATGAAGTTTAATGGGTTTTGTCCCCACTAATTTTCAGTTGTTCCTGGCAGTCATGTGGCTCACCTTTTACCTATTTAATCATTATCAATCATGCCCACAAAATACAGTAGAACCAACTTAGAATGAATAATTGCTGTTCAACTTTAATTATAAAATAGAAACTTGAAAGTTTTTAGCAGGGAAAATTACCTAAAAACTGAAGAGCTTTCAATTCGCAAAAGCTGGGTTTCTGGAGAAGAAGAGTTTGGAAATGATAACAACATGGCTTTCTTATAAGGACCAAAGTCAGACATTGAAAGGCCTGTTTTCATCTGAATCCTAGGTTGAGGACTATGTAATGGTAGGAGCATTTTCCAGCCATATAGAAAAGACATAAGGTCTTGGGAGAATGATTTCCAGTATTATTAAGTGGAAAGAGCAAAGTGGGATTTTGTTCTCTCAATTTCTTCACTGCCTCCCTCCCCCTGCAAAACATCTATAGAGAAAGGATGATAACAAATCCCCAGATAGGCTTAGAAAAAATAATAAAGAGAAAGGTTTATGTCTCTCTTCACCTCTTCTTGAGATGTGCTTCTTGCAAAGCTCCAGCCCACCATGTGACAAACACAGAGGAGAGCTAACATGGCTTCATACACCTAATTTCCTTTCCATTCATCCTATTCCCAGCAAACTTTAGCCTCCCTTGCTTTCCAGCCAAAGAGGGTGAAAGGAGATCCATAAGAATAAGCCTCAGGAGTCTTCTGAGAAGCTAGAGCCATCTGGGCTTTCCAGTTGTGTAAGTTGAGAACTCAAAAAAAAAAAAAAAAAGGTTGTGGAGGGATAGACTCAGCTGGAGATAGGACGGAGGGTGCGAATGTGCCTGCCTTCAAGAGCCATAGCCACAAGTCTAGCCCCATAAAATAGGAGCAGAAGCGAATTAGGCCACTTCTGGGCTGAGACACTGAAAATTCCCTCAATTGCCTCATCTTTGAATTTGTGGTATCCCCCAAAAGGTCCATGTGTTCCAAATGGTACAGTTACAAGAAGGTGGTACTTTTATTAGCCTGGATCTTGGAGTAACTGAGTGAAGCAAAGCCTCCTGCTGATCTGTTTTGGAACATGTAGCACAAGCAAGAAATATGCCTTTATTGTAGTAAGCCACTGATATTTGGGGGTGTCTGTTGTTACAGTATAATCTAGTCTGTTCTTACTAATACAAACTCATTTTTCTAGTTAGCAAAAGAGAACCACAACTTTATTTCTCTGAGTTTCATAATCTCTAAATTTTAGTACTGTCACATATTATATTGAACCATATGAAGTTGCAGAATCTTGGGTATATACTTCACTATGGCTTAGTATTTCATTTTGTTTTGTTTGATTATAACCTAGGGCATGCTTTCCATTGCTAAATCCCAAAACAAAAACTGAATTCTTCCATTTTGTTTTCAGACAAATGTTAGAATTGGCTTCTTTTCAGCCATTGATACTACATCTATATTGCCCAGGCAGAATATAAGTTTATTTTGGAAAAGGGAGCAGAGAAAAGGAGTTTTACTCTCATATAAAATCCTGGTTTGAACAAATGTTCAGTGATGGCTCTAAACAAAATAACAAATTGGATGAGAATTTTTCTTTGAGATATTTCCATATCTCTTACCAGCTTATTTTTCCCTTCCTTACTGTTTTTCCACTTCCCTCTTTCCCCAAAGAGTCAAGCCATATATCTCATTTCTGGAATCTCAGCTAAGATTTATACCATTGGTCAAGAAGGGGAAGAACTGGCCACTATTAGAGGCATTAGCACTCTAATGAGAGCCCCACAGAAGATCCAAAGTTCCATAAGACTCAAAGTCATGAATAATAACAATCACACTCTTTATATCAACAAATATTTATTGATTTATTATGCACCTAATTTATGGCAAGTACTGGACCATGGTGAATGAAGTCCCTGCCTTCATGAAATTTATACTTTAATGGAAAAAAACAAATATATATATAACATAATGTTAGGCACAAATAAATGTCATGAATAAAATAAGGTCAGGGGCTAGATGCGAGTGGATGTGTGGGAGATAGGAGTTGTTTACATACAATGATCAAGGAAGGCCTTTTGAGAAGACATTTGAAGGGAGACCTGACTAAAATTCAGGAGTAAATCATGGGTAATGTGAATATCTGGGATTAGAAGGATTTCAATGAAAAAGATCAGCATATAAAAAGTCCCTGAACTGGAACATGCCTGATTGGTCAAGGAACTTCAACAAAATTGCGACTTGATGAAAGTGAGAGATAAAGGAAATCATTAAGAGAGGAGATCAGAGAAATAGTTTCAGGCCAAATCACATGGGGCCTTATAGACCATGGTAGGCTTTGGATTTTGTTCAGCATGTGATTAGAAGCCAGCATAGGGCTTTGAATAAGGGAGTAATGAGACCTAATTTACACATATGTTTAGAAAAGATTTTTCAGGCTGCTGTGTGGCGACTAGTCTCGAAGCAGGAGTATAAGCAGAACACCAGTTAGGAACCACTGCAGTAGTTCAGGGAAGAAGTGATGGTAGCTTACACTAGAAAGGTTGACATTGTCTAGTTTGTCACAGTTGACAGTTATTCAACTTTCATTGGTTAAGCGGTTTATAAACATTATTCTCATAACCAACCTCTGAAGTAAATATTATCACTAGTCCCAATTTACTAAGGAAGAGACTAACATTTAAAGAGGATAACATAATTTGCCCCATTTCTCCCAATTAGCACTGATTTACAAAAAATAAAAAACTATTAAACTATTAAAGAGGCAAAATAACATATCTAAGGTCACATAAGTAATAATAGATTCTTAGCTCATATAAATTTGTCTAACTCAAGACCTAAAACCATTTTGCCTCCAAAGAAACTATATGGGCCACAATTACTGAGGCAAACTTATTATATTCAAGGTAAGAAAAGAATACTATCATATATTAAAAATGAGCAATGGAGAGGACTAGGGTTCATGTTAAAAATCAGGGTTAGGAAATTACAGTTTTGGGCTGAACCACTTACTAGAGTTCTGGGAGTGAGGAGCTGCTTGAATTCACACAAAATAAGATTTTTAAGGCCTCTAATAGCCATGAAATGTGTTAAGATGAATATAACTGTGAGACTGTACTCCTTCTGAACACAAAGCAGGTTTGTGCAGTTTGAAGCATTCTGATTCTGAAAGGATTGGTCTTTGAACCATCTAATCCTTCTGACAAAAGAAGAAGGTGGGATGCATCGGAACCTATTTCCTTAATGGGTTGACCTTGCAAGCCTGAGTAAAATCTGACTGTGGAAGAGCCAGTCACTGACAGGGATGCTTCCCACCAAGTGTGAATTTAATAAACAAAATCACAATTTGCCCCAGCTTGGTTTCAGCTTTTTGTAAAATGACATCCAAGATGGCATAATCGCTGAGGAGAAAATCACAGGCTGGGTGGCAGTTGGAAATTGCTAGCTTGTCGGCAGCTGTTGTTCACTCACGGTTGAACTGCTCCATCATTAGATTTTGGAATAGGACAGCACAAAGGGAGAGAAGGATGCCATCACCCTCCTCAGGATTAAGCCAATAAGAGTTCACTGAAAATCCCTTTTGTTATGTAAGGTAACATATTCACAGGTTCTGGTCATTAAGATGTGCACATTTCGGGAGGGGCATTATTCTGCCTACCACAAAGGGGTTACGATTGTAAATTGGCAGCCATGATAGGTCTCATTTAAAAGGTGAGATATGAGCAGAAACTTAAGCTAGGACAATTACCTATTAAGTTACTCTTATGGAGAATGTTATGGAAAGAGGTAATAGGCAGTGCAAAGATCCTGAGCCTAGAAGGTTCCTAGTGTGTTGAAGAAACAGAGGTCATCAGAGATGGCACATTAGGTCAGGGAGAGTGCTGAGAGATAAAGTCAGAGAAAGATAAAGGTCATTTGGACTGAATGATTGAGGTAAGGACATTGATTCGAGGAGGATAGTCATCCACCTTACATGTTAAAGGTTCTTTCTGGCTGCCATGGAGCGTAGACAGTAGAGGGGCAAAGGATCAATTGATAACAGCTGCTTGGACTGTTCCATGGAGAAGATGCTGAAATTGAATTCACACATGCAAGGAACAAAAACACAACTTGGGGTCTCAAGTCCAATATTTTCTACCCATATAGCATATATGGTGTTCCTGAAATGTTGGACGAAGGGAGCATGTTTAATATATTTTATAGAGAATTATAAAAAGTAATCTAAGCAGAACACTATTAATGCATGTCTAAAATTTTTCAGTGAGGCATCCATAACAAAAGCTGTCTCACTGAACCAAAATTCAAATGTGCATGTTTCTCCTATTCCTGATCTCGCTTGCAATGTGCTTAGAAGAACCTAAAATGTCTAACACGTGCAGAACTTGTGATAATGGCTTCTTGGCTATACAATTTTATTTTTAATTGCAAAACATCTGACAGTTCAGATGGTCCCTTTCCTCAATCAACCAGATGCTATTTAAACCTATGGATATGATACCTGTGGTAAAGAGAGAGGCTTGTCATCTAGTCTCAAGATGATCCTAACAAGGGACCTGCTCCTCATTGGGGGGTCACCAAAGGCTCAATTTTTTTTCTCTACAGTTCTGCAAACCTGGGAAACTGACTTTTCCAGATACTCAAGATGATCAATCCTGGGGAAACATGGCAGGGATAGTGCACCCAAGTGCTCATTAATTGACAAAGTGCAAGGCTTAGGACAGTCAGTTTTCTACAGAGAAAACTTACTCCTGACAAGAACCACTTGAAAGGCTAAATTATAAGTTATGAAAACACATTTTAGTAAAAGTTTAAATTTGTGCATTCATGCTTGGCACTGGTCAGAGCACATTTTTATGCATTTACTCAACAAATAATTATTTAGCAACTACTTTATGCCAGACATTATCCTAGGCACTTGGAAAATATGAGTTTTACAAAAAAGTTCATGCTTTGTATATTTTGAAGGTAAAGCCAAGAGTGTTTCCTGGTGGGTTGGATATAAAGAGCAATATAAACAGATGTCAGGGATTGAACCAAGTTTTAGGGAAGGAAAGATGGTTGGTGAGGAATTGTCCATGAAGAGGGTGCTCCTATCTGGGCAACTGGGTTCCCTTGGGTTTCTCCAAATCTTCACTTAAAGTCTGTTGCATCCAACAGCCTCGTGTTTGCAATGCTTGGAGAGAAGAAAAGTGAAATGGAGATGGCGGAGCACGCAACAGGTTTTGGGAGGCAAGAGTGTGGCCTACTGAGTGTGGATCAAGAATTTGGATGGAGTTGAAATCCAAAAAGAAACAGGCGCAAGAAACTGTAAGTCTCCCACCCAAGCAATTTTTACAAATACTCCCAACAGATCCTGGGCCTGCCACAACATGGTGAAGAGGGCTTGAGACACTTGAGAAGTTTTGTGGGACTCCTATTAAAAAGTGGGGGGGGGGGGCTGAAGAAAGCTAGAAAACTTGGAAGTATTTGGGGATTTAGAATGTATTACCTTTCATTGCATAATTATAAATATAATTATTATGAGTTAGTAAAATAAACAGATTAACCTCACTACCTCCTAATATAGGCTACCAAATAATTCTCAGTTCATAAGTGAGAAAAAATCAAGATAAGGAAATTGCTCAGCTCACCCATCAAGAAAGAGGGAGAGGTCTTAAACCTTAAGCCTTAGACATGGGTCTTTTTGACACTATAAAATATATTGTACCTGAACTGTCAGTTAACAAATAGCATGCCCTTTTTATGTGTACACATATGTAGGTTAACCATTGGGCACACTTCTGTATATTTCAGTCATTATCCTGTTTTGATGATTCTCAGCCGATTTTTTTTTTCTTTGCTTATTAAACTGTAAATCAAAAAAGCCTTTCAGCTGTGGTATCTTAGACATCATCAACGTGATGTAAGCATCCGGTGGCAGGGATTTTCCCTGCTGTGTTCATTGACTCCTCAACATATACAAGAGCTCCTGGCACATAGCAGGTGCTCAACAAGTGTTTGTCAAGTGGAAATTTGGCAAACTATCCAACCATGTGGTTTGGTAGGCATGGCCACAAAATCTGATCCTTGCTTGGGTTGGTGAATCAAATGGTACCCAAAAGGGACCTTTTCTCATTTGGAAGTGCTCCAGGAGATGCCTGAATAAACCTAATGAGTCTCAAAGGACATGCTATGTAGGGAACCAATGTTTTCTGTGTATTTGACAATGGTACCTTCTTTTTCCTTTTTTTTTTTTTTTTTTTTTTTTGAGATGTTATGTATTTATTTTTAGAGAGAAGGGAAGGGAGGGAGAAAGAGGAAGAGAAATATCAATGTGTGTTTGCCAACTGGGGACCTGGCCCTCAGCCCAGGCATGTGCCCTGACTGGGAATCCAACCAGCGACCCTTTGGTTCACAGTCCAGCACTCAATTCACTGAGCCACACTAGCCAGGGCGGGGATTGTACCTTCTAAATGAGTGTTGTCGCATCCAAGACCCTGGCTAGGGTCTCTGCCATTTTCTAAATTGGGAAAAAGAGACCCACCCCTACTTCCTCTGCTGCTCAGATAGATCTATGGGTATGCTAATTCTCGCTGATCTCCTTTTAGCAACATTCTGTGATTCAGGCACACTTGGCTCCTGAGTTGGCTTCCTGTTTCAACTTCCTTTGAGTTCTAGCATCTTGATTCACTATCCTCCTCAAACTTTACTCCAGAAACTCTCCAAGTTTCCTGAAGAATCTCTGGCTACTGGTTTGGTCAGGACCTTTTAATGTATCCTCTCTCCATTTCAAGTGGCATTATCCTACTCTTGCCCTCACCATGGCTTTGCCTTCATGATACCTGGTTCTACCTGGACTACCTTCATAAATTACATGTTTGGGTTTTTTTTTTTTTTTGTCTGCTACTTTTTATTGAAACAAAGCAAAAATTGTACTGATAAGTTCATAGCACAATAAATTTTTGCAAACTGAACACATCCCTGTTATCTGCATGCAAGAAAACATTATTACCATCACAAAAGCTGACATCATGCTCTTTACCATAACTATTGTCTCCCCCCTCCCCACCATTCATTTTAATCTCCTATTGATAAACATGTTCATACAAGATAATTTGGGGAGATTTCAAAACTCTTCTCTGAAACTTTTACTTTAGAGACCTTGAAAGGTTTTCTAATCTGCATTTTATGAAATAAGTTTAAAAGATAGAACTGACCACTGTTGATTATTATTATTATTATTAGTTATTAAAAGCTCTGTATTCAAATGGCAATCCAGTCTGTGATGATGTCACAAGCCAGGTAAAGAACCTATAGCAAAGAGGTTGTAAAAAATCCTATGAATAGTTGACATACCACAGCCTGGGCATATTCAGCCCAGATTTCTGTTATTTCAGACAGGTTTCGGTAACCTTTAGCCATGCCACCTGTACTGTCTAAAAATGAGCATGCATCTTGCTCACAATCACTCAACAGCAATAAAGACTATCTCTAAACCAGATTTCATACTGGCTCTAAGGCAGATATCAACAGACATCTCTCTGTGCAGTGATACCTTCCCCAAGATATGAAGATATGAGTTTGCATATTGAAAGGTTACACACACACACACACACACACACACCACCACACCAAGGATTTCTGAGATTACCTTTGAGAGAATTTTATTTGGCTACCAGTGCTTGGAGCTTCTGAAAAGTTTTATGCCAGGAAGAATTAATTAAATACAATGTATCCTGGGGTTCAAGAGCTGAAAGCCTAATGAGAGCCAATGTTTCATGAAAGAATACTAAAACTGAAACAGTGGCAGAATTATCTACACGCGCCTGATAAACCTTCAAGCTTGCTATGTTCTTCATTTCTTTTTTTGGTCTGATACAACATAAAGCCCATTGTAATATACATTTCTGCATTTATGGATGCCAGAATCTCCTAGTTTACTTCAGGAAGGCAATTTGAGATGAGATTTATTTTAATAGTGTTTTATATGTTGTGTAAAACTCTTCTCTGAAACTTTTACTTTAGAGACCTTGAAAGGTTTTCTAATCTGCATCTTATGAAATAAGTTTAAAAGATAGAACTGACCACTGTTGATTATTATTATTAGTTATTAAAAACTCCGTATTCAAATGGCAGTCCAGTCTGTGATGATGTCACAAGCCAGGAATGATGATAATAAGAGTGATAATAAGAGTAATAATAATAATGGTGATAATAAGAGTAGGTGGAAGCTGGCACAATAGAAATGCATAAGCTACTGAGGAGAGAGAGGCCCCAAATTTCATAAGAAAACACTCATTATCCTTCACCAGTAGCAGATAAAGTTAAAATTTATTTCACTGGTGGCTTGAAGCCCAAAACACGCAACCAGTTCCAAGGAACACAGATTACAGTACTTTGGAAATCACCCAATATGGGAGAACATGGAAATATTTTTGTTTTCTGATTAGAAAGCCAGAGTTCCAAATCTGCCTCAAGTTTTGTAGTTATATAAAGTTCTCTGGGATCTACTGTAGTTTCAGTAGGCCATGGAGAGTTATCAGGAGCTATAGGGGAGAAAGTGACAGTGATGTTAGATTTGGCATGAAATGATTAATATGCAGCTCATTTGCACACCCCACCCTTTGGCCTCCTTGCCAGAGAATGAGATACCTACCCATTTCTCCTTCCTTGGGGTAGGGACAGGATAAAAACTGAGGATGATCAAAGTCAGAGGCAGGCATCTGGTCATGGCTCGAATGTCCCTGAAAGTGGAGGAGCAGCCCTCACTTTTGCTGCTCACAGTTGAGTTTCTGGTGGAAACACAGTTTCAATCTCCTGGTCTGCAGGTCCAATTCACTTAATAAGGAAGGGCACTTTATTGAAGTAATGTGTCCTTTTCTTTCCAACACCATTCGTTTTACTGTAACTTCTCTTTCAGTCTCATCCTGTGGCAGTCAGCTAAGTGTATAGGAGATTAGAGTTATCGTATCTGGATGTCTGCAAATAAATATACATTATAGAGATCAGAAATATGGGATGCCATACCTGGATTGCAAGTGTGGTCCTTTCCCTCTGCCTGTTACAAAGATAGTAGAACACACTTTGTTACCTTTTCAAAGCATTGATACTCTTCATTCTTAACTTTTCAGTTGCAAATATGATACAAATCATTAACCATAACATCAGTTTAATGAAAATATCATATCTTATAAAGTCAGATCATTTGAGAATCTTTAAATAAACTCAATGGTATATAAATTACTTAATGGAAGGGGAAATAGCTTTCTCATTGATTAAAAGTACTTCCCCCTGTCATCTTTAGCCTATTAATAGGCCTATTGCTGAATTAAAAGCTAAGCTGCATACCATATGTGCCAGGGACAGAGGTAGCATTCCAGCATTTCTCCAACTATAATGGACATATAAATCACCTGGCGATCTTGTTAAAATGCAGATTGTGATTCAGCCCATCCAGGGCAGGGCTTGAGATTCTGCCTTTCTATCAAGCTGTAGATGATGATGCTGGTGTGTGACCACACGTTGAGTGGCATGGACATAGAGAACATTCCACCTTGTTAGGAGGGTTCGTTCAGTACCAAAATACTCCCAGGAATTGCCCGGACTTTTGACACACATGCAGTTTTTGGTTGCTATTATGATTCACTCTCATGTTTTTGGGTTTTGTAATTGAATGAAAAAGTGAATTCTTTTGAAATATCAAGTGATACAAGTTTTTGTTCATTAATTCACCTTCTCCCCATCCCTATTCAAATGATAGCTGACACTAAGCATTCTAGCACATAAGAGTGAGGAGGCAGGAAAGAAAGTAATTTATTTCAAGCATTGAGTGCTTTCAAGGACCTTAGGCCAGTTCTTTGCTACCCTATTACCCCATCATTCTCTATTTTCTCCCTGTCACTGAAGCCAATTGTTGGCTCACAATTGTTATTGTACTTGCTTGATTGCATTTGTAAGAGTAAGGAGGATCAAGAAATATTTCTTGTACCCACTATTTATATAATAGATTAAATAAGAGGGTAGCCTATTTCAAGATGAAGAAGACAGGGCATATTTACCTGTGGAAATGAAGACTATAACTTGTTTATTTTGCAAAGAAACTATACTTATATCAAAATAATATAGCTGAAGACACCCATTATGAAACAGACCATAGTAAGAACTGTCAATAGTATATAACAGAGTTTCTCAGCCTTGGCACTATATACTTTTGGGGTCAAATAATTATTTGTTATGGAGACTGTTCTTGTAATGTAAGATATTTAGGAGCATCTCTTGCCTTTACCAATGAAATTCTATAGCATTTCCTTCACCCCTCCACAAACATACAACCAAAACTGTCTTCGGAGATTGTCAAATGTCCCTGAAGGGCAAACTCATTCCCATTGACAACAAGTTGCATGCAAGAGTAGCATACACTTACTACTATTTGGATATCTTACAAAATATCTTACAAATATCTTACAAAATACTATCATGCACCTAGCAGGGTTCTAGGTGTCAACATGTGTTCACATGTTGAATACTCAATACAACCTTATGAATTAGGTACTATTATTTTTCCTATGAAATGGATGAGAGAGCCAACACATAAAGAGGTTAAGTAACTTGTGCAAAGTCACCAACTAGTAGATAGAAGATATGGGATTTCTATCTAAGCAATCTAGTTTCAGAATCTTAACCAGCATACTATGTGTGGAAACATTTAGTGAACTGGAATAGAAGGGTGATTTCCATAAGATTTATTTTGAGAGAATGTGAATAAAATTAATAATACTGCTATGAAATACAGTTACATATTAATTTAATTGCCTGTCACCAAACAATACTTTTTCCAGTCTGCAGCACTTAAGGGTGGGAGGGTTGGTGGCAGGAACCCATTACCTTGTATATCCTTCCACTGGATACCAAGGTAATCCCCTCCCCTACTCCCACACTGCAGCCTCCAAAAATGTTGGTGTTACACCAAGGGAGGCCATGCCACAATGCCAACATTACATTCACATCCTCTCTTGCCTCTGAACAATGTGGTGATTATGTGCTCTCCCAGACCGGTCTCAAGTCATGTGGAACTGGAGAAAGACATTCCTTGCACAGATGGGACTGTTCCTCTTGCTCAGCCCTTGGCCCCTCACCTATCCTCTATCCTGTGAGTACACAGCAGGGGTATAATCCATATTGATAGAGGTTAAATTCTAAGAATACAGTGATGATGGCCTAAAGAATTGAAGAAAACACATGGTTGATTAATATGCTGTTCTACCTTTGCACTATAAAATTCTAGGTGGAAAATTTAACATGGCCAGAAAATGGCTTATTCACATTTTTCTGCATACTCTAAGCAAGACTTGTATTTATGATCATCATGAACAAAGCCCAGTTACAACATCTGAAAAAGTCATGGGCAGCAAGATGGATGATGCATCATTCATATGTAATGATGTCATGAGCATATGTAAATGATATTAGGGGCAAGAAGATCTGTTTTGCTACAATAGTTTTCTAGTTTGCCGAAAGTTTCTTTTTAATCATGAATTGATGTTGAATGATTTTTTTTTTTTTAATGATGATATCCCCCGGTTCATGTTAACCAAGGAAAAATGTCCATCTCAACTTAGTGGCAAAAATTGGATCAAAGACTCCACATTATGCCCCTCCTAGATATCTTGAATATTTTTCACCAAAGGCATTAGCAAATGGAGCAGTTTGTTTTGTTCATTAATCATATAAAAATTGATCTTTAGGAGTTTCATTTGTCAGAGAATAATTTCACCTATTTTCCTTTATTAAAAGAAAGTGAAAGCCAGAGCCAGATGTACATTCCCAGAAGTGTGAAATGGAATCCCAAATTCCAAATATGTTTTTTTAATCTGAAATTTATGAAAATAAGCTGGCATTTTTCAATACATCTCCCTTAACTATCATTGATAGTGTGAATTGGGAGCTCCAAATAGAAAGTTATTGAACTGCAGTGCAATATAATACTAAAAGTGAAATAGTGACATTTACTTATCCTAAATACAAGAACACTGCACAATGATCCTATCCATGTCTAAAATGAATTCTCAATTTATGAAGAGCTGCTTTCTGTTATGAAACTGAATTCAATTGACTATCAAAATCAGTTAGAAGAATCAAGGCTGAATTCTGCCCAGCACCTCACAATGTGAAATACAAGGCCTGACACTTCATGTTTTCACAGAAGTTAAGGCATCTGTTTCTTAGTTCCAAATCAAAAGAGTAATGAAACATGAAAGAAAATAATTAACAATAACTACTTCTATTTTCAGTTTTCATTTCCCCATGTGTATGGTAAAATATGATCTTCATTAGGATATCTGTGTGTATTATGTTATATATATATTTCAGTGAAAAAAAAACAAAGAAAGCTTACTTACATATCTGGCAATTGATTTTCTATATGCCTTCTGTGCTTCACTAATTTATCTGCTTGGTCTGTAGACATATTTGAGTTTGTGACTCATCCAATAAGTATCCAACAAATTGTGGTTGAACTGAATGAATTGCAAATAGTCCTAAAATTATGGTTTGTTCACTGATTTTTCTTTTAATTTCTATGTCACCTCAATCCATAAATAAAGTAATAGCAAAAAATTAGGCACAAAGAAAGCACTTAATAAAGACTCATACAACAAAATTACAAATGTCGGTACAGACAAAAAATATATTGAATTCAAAGGTAACACTCAGAATATTTAGAATGCTAATTTTCAGGAGGCTTATAAAATATTATTGGTTGATTTATATAAAATAAGTAAATAGTAAATAAAAATATCTAAAAATCCATTAAAAGTCCCAATATTTCTCAACCATTTTTTTAAAAATCAGTCTACTCCACTCATAGTCCAATCTATCAGAGCACAAGTAGATTCATTTTCACTATGTCTTTCTCCTGTAATTAAAATGCCCACATGGTACTTTTGAATTCCAGAAAAAAATCCTATTGCAAACTTCTCTTTTTTCTCATTACATGTAATAACTGGCATATTTCTAGGAAGGCAAGTATTTATTTTACCTTTTGGAAATTTATTTTGCCTTGTGCCAATTTACTAATTTTCTCCAACTGTGAGTATATTCTGCCTAAAATTCTTTGCTGGAATGAGGTAGGATGTAAATATATACATTCTTTCTTAGGATTCTTCAGGTAAGAGAAAGCACATGCTATAACAGGACCTGAGGCAATTTAACTAAGACCAACATAGTCTTATGTAAGTAATTTTCATAAGGTTTTATTTTTGTAAATGTATTTCCAGTGGAAAATTTTAAAATCATTTTCAGGTTTTTACTTGGCACAAAAATAAATAAATAAATAAAATCAACAACAACAACAACAAAAACCCTCAAGGCTATGATGTAGCTGGGGCTTAATGAAGAAGCACAAACAGAACTAAACAAGGGCACAGACTAAAAAACAAATCAAAGACCAGAGAAATAGACTCTGCTGCTCAAATCCAGTATTTGTTCAAAAGTCTAATGGATGCAACAAAAAATATTTCATAATCAAATGTCTGCCAGTTGATCAAGAGCCACAGTGGTAGAGAAATTCCCCCAAAAACAAGGGACTAGAAATTCATTTTCTCTTCAGTGAAATGAAAAAGGATTATAAGAGAACATGGGAAACATGCAAATGAATCCAATCACTCATTTAACGCATAGCATGGAGTAATTCTGTGTCAGTCTCTGTTCAAGGTGCTAGAGGCACAAGTGAACATGTCAGGTTCAAGTTGTGTCCTTGTCGAACCTGTATGCTGGTGAATGAGACACTGGTAAACAACTAAATCTAAAGAAATAACTATAATATAGGGTTGTGTGTACTGTAAAAAAAAATAACAGAAAGTAGGGATATGGTCACTGAGAGGAGGTGCTATTTCAGACAAAGTGGTCAGGGAAGGTTGTATAAGAGGGAACATGTGAGCAGAGATCTAAATAATATGAAGGAACAAGCTTTTCAAGGACTGGAAGGGAAAACATTCAAAGCAGATAGAACAGCAAGAACAAAAGCTCTGAAGCACAAGCCACCTTGGAGTGTTCCAATGTGACTCAGAGCAAGCATGGTAGAGAAAAGCTGGAGACACAAAAGCTAGGGACACAAAAGCTAGGCCACATAGCACTGTGACAGTTGTTTAAAATGGCCACAAGTTGTTTGACATTCCTCTCATTGAAAAGTGGGGTCTAAGTTCTTTCTTCTTGATCTGGTGAGCTGTGGCCTTTAGGATACTTGCTCAAACTATCCTGAGACTGTATGCTGGAGAGGTATTCTGCTCAAGAGTCACAACTGAGCCCAGTCTTTAAGTCACCCCACCAAAGAGCCAAGCATGTGAATGGAACTGTCTTGGACCCTCCAGGTCAGCCCATTCATCAACTGAGTCTCCCTGAGTGAGCTCAGTTGATTCCACAGTAATGGAAAAGGAACGAGCCAACATCTGCCTGACTGTGGTTTTAAGCCACTGTTTTGAAGTGATTTACTGCACAGTGACAGTAACTGGAACCAGGGCCCTTGGGCCACAGTAAAGATTTGTTTTATATTCTGACTGTTGATAGCAAGCCATTGGGGACTTTTAAGCAAAGAAATAATGTGATGTGATTTACAGATTTAAAGGCTTGAACCTTAGTTTGTGGCCTAAGCAACTGGAGTAATTGTGTAACCTTTCAAGACTAGGAGAGAAGATTTGGTAGGGGAAAGAAGATAGCGAGTTGATTTTTGGACACATTAAGAGTTTTAATGACCAAATTGGAAATGTAGAATTCATATATGAGTCTGAAGTTATAGGAAAAAATATGTGACAACTTGGATGTATGAATCTGGAGTTCAAGGATAGAAATCTAGGTTGGGGACAGAAAAGCAAATAGATGCTTTTAAAGCCATAAGACTGGATGCGATCACCAGGGAAGGTCATCAAGATAGGACATAGAAGATCAATGGACTAGAGAATGTGCCGAAGCATGCTGTAATATTTTAGAAGTCAAAAAGATGCTGGAAAAAAAAAAAAAAACTCAAAATCCACATGGAAAAGAACAAGTTTGGATGTTTGCCTTACATCATATACAAAAATAAGAATAGATCAAAGGATTAAACTTAAAAGGTGAAACTATAAGATGGTTATAAGAAAACATAGGGGGAAATCTTCATAACACTGAATTTGGCAATTACTTTTTGGATATGAGACCAAAAAAAAGCAACAAAAGAAAAACATTTCAATTGGATTTCATAAAAACTTAAAATTTCTGTATATCAAGGGACATTATCAAGAGAGTACAAAGACAACCCACAGAAAGGGAAAAAGTATCTCCAAATTATGTATCTGACAAGAGATTAATATCCGGGAAAATTTTTTAAAACTTCTACAACTCATTAACCAACAATATAAATGACCCAATTCAAAAATGGTCATAAGACTTTAATAGACATTTTTCCAATGAAGATACACAAGTAGTCCGTAAGTACATGAAAAGGTGCTCATTATCATTAGTTGTTAGGAAAATACAAATCAAAACTACAGTGAGATACCACTTTACACCTAATAAGATGGCTATATAAAACAAAAGGAAATTGACAAATGTTGGCAAGGTATTGAGAATTTGGAACCCTTAGAGGGAAAAAATAAACTACATTTCTGGTGGGAATGGAATGTAAAATGGTACAGCCTCTGTGGAGAACAATTTGGCATTTTCTCAAAAGTTGACGCAGAGAGTTAGTATGTGATCCAGCAATTGGGCTCCTAGTAATATTCCCAAACAAATTGAAAGCAGAAAACCAAACAGATAGTTGTAACCAATATTCATAGCAGTATTATTACAATAGCCAAATGGTAGGAACAACTCAAATGCAAATGTCCATCAACAGATGAATGAATAAACAAATGTGATATGTATTTTTTGATCATAACAAACAATGAAATTCTGGTACATGTTATATATAATATGGATGAACATTAAAGACATGCTAAGTGAAAGAGGCCAGAAAGAAAAGAGTATTGTATGATTCCACTTATATGAAGCACATATAATAGTGATTACCAGGAGCTGGGGAAAGGCAGAAAAATGAGGAATTGATGTCTAATGAGTACAGAATTTGTTTAGAATGATGGAAATGTTCTGGAAATGGATAGTGGTGATGATTGCACAATGTTGAGAATGTACTTAATGATACTGAATTGTACTCTTAAAATGGTTACTATGGTAAATTTCATATTGTTTATAGTTTACTATGATGATTTTTAAAAGCTGGGAAGTGGAAGAGAACCCACAAATGAGATGGAAAGCGAGCAGCCAGGGAAGCAGGACAAAATCCAGCAGAGTGTGTGGTGCTCTTGAAGCAATTTGGAAACGGAATTACCACCGTTTCCAGTGCTGTAATGGTGGGTGGGTAAGATGAGGGCTGAGAACTAATCATTGAGTTTAGCGATGTGGAAGTAAAGGGGTCTTCTATAAGAGTAGTTCCAGTGGCACAGTGGGGACTAAAGACTTAAACCAGACTGAAATGGGTTGAAGAGAGAATATGTGCTGAAGAAGTGGAGACAAATGTTATAAATGTTAACCTTCAGGGAAGTTTTGCTCTAAAGTAAAATCCAGAGAAGTGAGGTAAAAGAGTGACTGCAGGTCTCACAACAGCTTTTGGTAATAAGCATGTTTGTCACTGGGAAGTAAATATCAGTTGAACCAGAAGTGGTTTTATGTCAGATAAAGACCTAATTTCCATAACAAATAAAAGATTGAGCACTATACACTAAAAAGCAAGCAAAACCCTGAAATTATAATAACTCATAAGAACTGTTATTCTTCCAGTCACAAAATTGAACCCCTTCCCAAAAGACAGGGTCCATTTCCACGTTCCATAGTTAAACAAATATGTGGAAAATTTGGAAGTGATCCAGGGGAAAATCACACATATGGGAAGTTTTGATAAACAAGAAATAGAGAAATGAAAGGAAAAAGAAAAGAAAAATAAGGAAATATTCAATAATTCTTTTCATGTGACTATAGAGCTTATTTACAGATAATTTGAGAATATTTTTCACCATATACTATATACTCAGAGGAATAATAAAATTATTAGTAAAAGGATATAAACAACAGGACTGGCCTTGAGAAAGGCAAAACAAAACATACTACATATTAAATACCAATTAAATATTGCAGCATAAAATTTGAAACATTGGAATGAGTTTCAGGTTACAAAACCTCTTTGCTATTTATTGCTTGCAAAATCAGACAAGTTGTATTTAATATTATTCCAGATACAATAAGATATTAAAAAGAGGTATGACTATTAGCAGGCAGAAGAAAGAATTTTTATTATTCGCAGACATTAGCACACATAGTTAAGGCAAGAGAATCAATAGGCAAACTATTTGAATTAATAAACACATTCTAAAAAGTGATGATGCAAGGTAATTATCAAGAAATCAATAATTTAGGTAATAAGCAGCTAGAAATATAATGAAATGCACTAACACAGCCCAAAAATTACCCTAGAAGTAACATAAGAAACACTTGAAAATTATATATATGTGTGTGTGTGTATATATATATATATATATATATATAATCTTTTATTAAGTGAAATAAAAGACTTTAATATCATGTTCCTAGTTGGGCAGACTTAATCTTGTAAAGATGTCCATTCTTCCCATATGAGAGGTAATCATAATCTCATCAAGATTAATTTTAATTTGATAATATGTTTTGAGAGGCTAAAATTAATATCCATAACATATAATGAGTTCTTAAAAATTGGTAGTGTAACCCTAAGACATGATATAAAAATGGCCAAAGGGCAATCTAAAAAAGAAGGAATGCAAATAGCTAGAAAATAACCTCATTCATAATTTAAAGTAATCAAATTAAATAACAAGTGTGGTAGAGTCTAATAATAATGGCTCCCAATGAATCACACCTCTCTGGGTCCATGCCCCATTGCAATGTGACCTTGATATTCCTTTCAAGAAGAAAGGCAATGTGTTTCCCTACTGCTTAAAGCTAGGATAGCCTTGTACTCTCTTTGGTCAATACAATGTGACAGAAATTAATCTGTGCTAATTCTGGAGTTTAGGCCTTATGAAGTCTTGCATTTTTCAATCTAGCCATTACGTTGGAACCTTGAGACTGTGAAGAAGCTCAATCTAACATACATTTCAGGATGGGAGATCATGATGGGGAGGAAAAATATGACTCAGTCAATAGCCAGAAGTAACTTCCAGACATTTAAGAGGCCATCAGAGCCTCTTCAGCCTCAATTGAGCTGCCAAAAGACTACAGATGCATAAATTATCAAGACCAGGAAAAGAACCAGATTCAAAAGTTCCACTTCTGGACAGTGTTTATTATGGGAGAAAGGAGAAGATGCTTAGGAAGTATTTCTGTCCAAAACCAACTGAAATATTATGTCTGGTATTTTGGGTTGCAAGTATAACTCTTCAATGAGTAACATCCCTGGCCAGAAGGACCTGCCTGGCATGTAGTAGGTATTTAATAGGTGTGTATTTCTTAAAAGCATAATACATCTTTCAACTTAATCCCTGATTTTGTAACTGAGAAAATAACCCCTACTTTAGGCTTGGTATTATTCCCCATGCATTAGATTTAGGCTCAAGCAATACCACATTATATTCTAGGCAATGTGCTAGATGTTTACATAAAACTTTTATCTCATTTAGTCCTCACTCAAACCCTATGAGATGGGCACCTACTATTTGGTAGGTGAGAAATGTAGAGGTCAAAGAAGTTGAGTCTTTCAACCAAAGTTACATAGCTAGACAATATATAGACAAGAGTCCAAATTCAGGAAGTGGGCATTTGTTGATTGATTGGTTGGTTGGTTGGTTGGTTGGTTTAAAGGCCTCAAATTCGTTGACATTCCTATCAAGAAGGGGCTGCTTTAAGATTACTTGCCTTGACCCTAATCAGTCTTGTAACTGCTTGGACCACAAAGAAAGGTGAAAATGAGCAATCACTGAATCATCCCAGCCCAGACTCCAGGCATATATGGAAAGAAGCCTCTAGATGATGCTACCCTCAGCTACTTGAGACACTACAAACCAGCTGAGAACCCACACATTGTAGATCAGAGACAAGCCAATTTGTGCTGTGCCTTCTCTGAATTCCTGACCCTTGAAAGCTCTGAACATAATGATATGATGGTTGTAATTTACGCCACCAATTTGGAATTGTTTGTTGGACAGCAATACTAACTTTAACAGGGACCTCTCCCCAAACTTGAAATATTTGGTGCACTTGCAATGATATAAAATCAAGAGTCCTGCAGATTCTTGAAAACTCCACAATGCCACCACTGTCCCTGCAAGTTACATGGAAGCAGAAAGCAGGAGCTCTGGCCCAAACTCAGATATGAGCTTTATTTCTAAAACTCTTGCCTCAGTGATTTATCACTCTTCCCTGACAGACCTTTTCAGCACCTTTTTCTACTTGGTACCTTGTCACACAAAGCATCCTTTGCCCCTCTGACCCTACCTTGCCCTTCTGATCCTTCTTAGCACTGAGATTTCTGTTCTTCACAGTTCTCCCTCTGGTCTCTAAAATCAGAAGAAAACGTACTTTCTCCTGCTGACAGTCTCAAGACCTGATCACCAACCCTGTTTAAGTTGAAGTCACTATTTTGCAGACATATCCAAGCCTCCCCACTTAGAGGCCTGCCTCCCATCCTCCCAACCTAAGCATGAGGCCAGGATGGCATCCGCCCTTTTCTCCTCCAGGGTCTCCTCCACCAGAAAGAACAGGTGCCAGATCAAGGGCGCATCCAGATAGTAAGGGCAGAGCGTCCTTAATGATCATTGAGGTCTAGTAATAATTTATTTTTAAATTTAATCTTTATTGTATTTTTTACATTACCTTTTAGTCCCCTTATACCCACCTTCCTGCAATCACCACGCTATTGTCTATGCCTATGTGTCCTTTTTCCTTTTTGATCAATCTCTCCACCCCTACCCTCCCACCCCCACTTTAATTTATTAAGCTCTTTAAATACATGACATTTTTCAATTATAGTTTACGTTCAATATTTTGTATTGCTTTCAAGTAGGCAGCATAATGGTTAGACAATCATATAATTTAAAGTGTTCTCCCTGATATTTCCAGTACCCGCCTAATAGCATACACAGTTATTACAACATTAATGACTATATTTTCTATACTATACTTTACATCCTTGTGGGTGTTTTGCAACTATCAATATGTACTTCTCAATCTCTTCAGTTTTTCCACCCAGTCCTCCAACCCATCTCCCCTGTGGTTCCTATCAGTCTGTTCTCAAATACATGACATTTTTTAAAACAAAGTATGCATGATACTGTGTCAGAATTGCAATCATATAAAAACAATCAACTGACCATAGAAAACACAATTCAAGATAATTATCCTAACACCTTCTCAAAATAAAAGCAGGGATTTGGAGGATCTTTCTGTTTTAGAGATTTAGATTAGGGACAACATTTCCCCTGAGCAGAGCAGGGTACACCTGGGGATGAGCCTAAGGGGACCTAAGTTTCACAGCGTGTGCTTCCTTACCTAAGCAGGCTCTGCCCTACACCCTGACACAACAGCAAGTGTTCTGCAGAGCAAGAGCTGAAAGGCAACAGAAAATTCTCCTCTAGACACAAAGGCTGAGTACGCAGTAGCTAATGTCTGAAGTTATATCCTATTTGGCTTAAGACTTTGTCCCCCTTTAAAATACGTATGTCTTTTGAGTTACTTAAACTGAGTGATAGGGACAGGCCTTGCTAACTGCCTACATAATATCCAGTTTTCCTCTTCTTTTTCTGATTATGGAAATCCAATTTGGGGGTCGGGGTAGCAATGTGCCCAGATTCCATTTCAGCTTGGGGTATTGTCAAGTGACCCAGCTTTGGCTTCTGAAGTGTAAGTGGAAATTATTGGGAGGGGCTGCCCAGAAAGCTGATTTAAAAGGATAAACTTGTAAAGGCAATAGTCCTTTCCCCTTTGCATTCTTTCTTCATAAAAGATGGGTACAATTCATGGAGTCACAGCAGCCATCTTGCAAACACAAGGACAAAAGCTACACATTATGAATAGCATAGCCGGAAGATAAAAGAACCTAAAATGTTCTTTTATCAGAGCCACTGTACTGGCACCATAGTAAGCTTATCCCCTCTCAGATTGGGGGCTCCCTACTGGGTTTCCATCTCTAACAGATGCAGTGTTGCAAAGGTTTGGGAAACTATCCAGAGAGTGAGTTGTGAAACAAGCAAGAAGGAACAAAGCAGTTAAGGGCTTTCAGAACCGTGGAGAAAACAAAGGTGTCCCTGCAGGAGAAAACAAAACTGGAATTGGAAGGTTATGGGGCCCTGAAGATCAGTTTATCGTGAACAACTTTACTTAGGTTTTACCCTGCATCTAAACTAAATAAACGGAGAAATAATTCCATGACCTTCTGTAAAGGGGAGAAAGAGAATTGCTTCATAGTATCTTTAGGAAACAATCATTTGAATGCTCAACAGGTTAATGCTAAAGGTTAAATTTTCTGGGAAAAATCTAGGTGAATTGTAATTTAGTCAAAAGGTTTACGTGGCAGCATAGGCAAAGATTTCCCTGAATGATGACTCCACAGGAGCTGGGGGTGGGGGGATGAGGTCATTGATTAAAATAAGTGTCGAATTGCTGTTTTTGTTCTCCTGAAGTGCAGTTATTATTGGCTGGACTTCGGCAGTGCCTAAGTTGGTGCAAACATAATCTAGGGCCACTTGAATTTTTTTACCAAGAGCTTGGTTATTTAAGAGCTGCGAGGTTAAATTACTCTGAAGAGAAAAATATGATTCAATTTTAATCATTAATCTAAAATATTAATGGAAACCTTGATTTCTTTTATGATTTCATGCATAACATTAAAGACAGGCCAAGGTTCAAAATGGTGACGTTTCCTTTCATTTGGAATTAACTGCGCTATCATCACCTCTGTTTTAGGAAAATGTTGCCATAAATTGTAGGTATGTTTTGCGAAATCCACCAACAGATCAATAGGGGGGAATTAAGTAAGTTACACTATTCTTAGTTTAACCCCACAAAGAATTTTCCAGTTCTGTGGCACTGGGATAGAGCAGTGCTTTTCAAACTTTAATGTGCAATATGAGTCATCTAGGCCCTTTGATAAAATACAGGCTCTGATTCAGTAGGCCTATAGTGAGGCCTGAGACTCTGCATTTCTAACAAGCTCTCAGGTGGTGGTGATGCTGCTGATACTCATCAATGGACCACACTTTGACCAGCCAGGGAGTCAAGCATGGGCTAACCTGGCTGCTCATCAGGATCATTTAGGGACCTTGTTAAAACAAAAACAAAGCAAAAAAACAAAACAAAACAAAACAAAACAAACAAAAAAAAACTCATAGCCTTGGATCACATCCCAGCTCCACAGAACCAGAATCTCCGGGAATGAGGTGCAGGGGTTTGTATTATTAACCATCTCCCCAGGTGATTTCTATTCAGCCATAAGCTGCACCTGGTCTTCAGTGAGTCAATCAGCATGGTTCGAAGGGTAGCTGGGCACCCCCTAAGTCAAAACCGCCTGAGGAGCTTGATGATCATGCAGATAGTGCTCTGTAGATACCTCCCTTCTGCTGCCCAGGAAGGAGGCAAAGGGTGGAGGGACTAGAAAAAATAAGGAGACAGTATAAAAATGGAGATTGACGTCACTTCAACTCCCACCTGGCAGAAGTAAAGAGGGCCAATTCTCCTGGAAGTGACAGCATGGAACGTGCCTCCCGCTGCCTGACCACCTGCACCTCCTTCCTTCTCTTCCTTTCCCTGGCAACTGTAGCAGCCAAGGCGGCCCCCTCAGGGCTGCTGAGGGGCCTGGTTAGAGAAGAGGGAGAGGAGTGAAAAGAGAGAAATGGGGGTGCAGCTAGCAAAGGTGAAGGTGTAGGAATTATAAACAGCCTTAGGCTTTTCTGTTTATATTACAGTTCAATTCAATGCAAATAAACTAATACCTAGTTCAATATCTGCGCTTGTTGAAATGATAACACCTATATTAGTTGGCCAAAACAGTATATTCCAATTGTGTAAAATTCTGTTTATGTATGGAAAAGGGTCAGGAAGGTTTTGAACAGGGTTAATCTCCAAGTGGTGAAATTTAAGGTACTGTTTTCCTTACTTCAGTATACTAATCTGTACTGTTTATACATTTTAAACTGAGCATAGATTATTTTTATGAGAAAACTGATAAAGCCATTTTAATTGGGAGGAATAAAAACAAGGAGTCACTGGGGCTGAAGTACTACAGGGGACAGATTAAGGAGTAGGATACAGTCCCTTTCTTCAAGAAGCTCATAATACAACAACAATAAATTAATTAAAAAATTTAAAAGCATCTCATGTACTCAATAGTCAGAATTACGGATGCTTTCTGAGTTGCATCTGAGGCTGGGTGGCCCCACAACAATCACCTGCAGGGAATGGCATTTGGTCCAAAAGTCCAAGATGGATTCCAGATGTGTTATTGAGTGCAGATCTGGAGTGGAGTTTAGTATATTAAAGAAGGAAAACTTATCAAGGTTAATTAGTATGAGTAAAGTAGCCCTGGAGGAAAATGTCTGGGTCAGGGGGATCTAGAAAAAGCAACTGTAATGCTACAGGAACATAGCCTGCTTGCAGCTAAAACAATGAAATGAGCCAAGGGCTCAGCTGGAGGTTAAGCAAGTAAACCCGAGAGATCATCAAAGATGAACCCACTCCTAGTTGCCCTGAGACCTACCCTCATGGTACTAATCTAATAGAATCGCCACATGCAAATGATTAAATAGCAGTTAGGTGTGGAACAGTGATCTCAGAGGAAGTTTTGGGAGGCTTTGTATGTCAGAGGAAAGATGAACTCATAAGGGTAAGAATCTAGGTTAAACAGGGTCTGTTTACTTGGGAATTACTTGGGTAGTACAGACCTGTGGTATCTCCCACTGACTTGAGCTGTAGTCATGGAAAATAATATACTAAATGTTTGTAGGTCCATATTGCCTCAGTTTCCTGCATGAAGCATGGGGAGAAAAACAGATAAAGCAACCTGGAGGGAGGGGAGAAGGTCAACAAAGTAAATCACCCCTACAAATTTGAAAAGTCCGAAAATTTCTTGAAACTCCATGTTCCTGACTTGTAGTTCTGCCATCCAAAACCTAGAGAGATTTTTCTCATGTAATTCCATTATGAGGTACCTCTGTAACTGTGGTGAATGAAGTAGGAAAATGGGAAGAGGTTCCAGTTTGAGACTCTACAATACACTTTTACCTCATGGAGAAAACTGATGATAATACAATGCCATAACAAGTGGGCACAGTGGGCAGCTCTGGGTCATATCCTATCTTTTGATATGTCCATTGCTTATACCACCTAGATATGCAGCAAGTAGGTAGTTGCAGAGGTAGTTACCATGCTTAACGCTAAGTTTACTGCTAGAATAAGGTAGGATTTATTCAGTTCTCTGCAGTGACATTGCTTTTAGTAGTTAGATCAGAGCCATTTGAGAGCAATAGCTGATGGACAATGAGAAGTGATTCATTTCTTTCAAGATGAGACAATTAAAAGCCAGTGTACCTCCCTTTCCCTGCAATAATAACCTTGTAGGACTTACTCGTGTGTTCCAGAGGCATAGATTCAAGGGGGAGGAGAACTACTTGACTTCCATTAGATTTTCATAAATTACAAATAAATTCTCATTTTTTAGCTACTGACGTTACTGGGTTTGTCTATAGCAGCATTTAACATCAGCTACTCTGACTTAAAAACAATAAACCTATATTTTGTCAAAAAAATAAAATATCTGTGATAAAACATCAATTTCTGAAATCAAAAGGAGTATCTCAAGGTGGAAAATGAGTGGTCAAAAATAGGAGATAATGGCCCTGGCTGGAGTGGCTCGATGGATTGGCACCAGCCTGAAAACCCAAAGGTCACTGGTTCAATTCCCAGCCAGGGCACATAACCAGGTTGCAAGCCATACATTGATGCTTCTCTCCCTTTCTCCCTCCCTGCCCTTCTCTATGAAAATAATGAATAAAATCTTTTTAAAAATAGGAGATATGGTTTTAATCTCTTTAGTAAATTATTCCTTCTGTTAATTAATTTTATTCTTGAGCTCATTGAACTACCTTTCTGAATTTTCTTGAGTTTCTTCATGACAGCTATTGTGAAAGCAAAATCAGTCAAATGAAAAAAGACCAGTACCATGTGATTTCACTCATAAGTAAAATATAAAACAAAATAAATGAACAAGAAAAACAAACTCACAGAGGGCAGGGAGATAGAGGGAAGGCAAAATGGGTAAAGAGGGTCAATTGCATGGTGACAGATGGAAACTAGACTTTTGATGGTGAGCACAATGTAGTATGTACAGATGTTGAATTATAATGTTGCATACCTGAAACTTATATAATGTTAAAAGCCAATGTTATCTCAATAAAAAAAGAGTTAAATAGTCACTGACTTGTTTGCTGCCAATTCTAATTACATGTGAATGCATTTGCACTTTGAAAGAATGCTGCATTTAGGAACCTTTGACTGCTACTGATTACTTCTTTTTCTCTTAGGGTCTCAGAGGTAAAATACCTGAACAAATCCCCTGAGGAGGTTACTAGTTCAGCTCTAACTCTCCAGGCAATATCAACCTGAAATTTTCCTGCAGACAGAAATGTTTCTGAGTGAAGTCTGACTTTCCTTTCTCTTTTTCAGAACCATCAGAAGAGCTCTCTGAGAAGACGCATAAGGAAATTTTCCAGTTGGCCATTATCTGCCTGTGCTCCAGAGTTCTACCACATCCTTTCCAAAATGAGGTACATGCACTATAAATGCTTGTGGAAAGTTCTGGGTCTTAAACCCAACCTCCCTTTGCTTCATTATTGTTCATTACGTGTGGCATCTGACATTTACTTAAATTGTGGCTCCTAGACCAGCAGCAGCAGCTGGGAGCTTGTTGGAAATACGGAATCTCAGGCCCCACCCCAGACCTACAGAATTAGAATCTGCATTTTAACAAGAACCCCAGGTGATCTTGTGTAGGTTTCCAAGTTTAAGATGTACTGCCCCAAGATTCTCTCGCTTAAGGTCATTTTCATTAAGTTTTTAATGGGAAACAGATTGAGAAGTAAAAAGCTCAATAGAGCTACAAATACTTAAATGGAAATTCTGACATTTTTAGTGAATAGAGAAAACAAACCCAGCAACAACAGTTTATAAAACCTAATGTACCCTGTACTGAGGTCAAAAAGTAGGTGGTATAAGGAGAGGTGGCTCTAATTATGAAAATGGTTATTTCAACGGGACCAGCCATAAAAGACCACACCCTTTCTTTTCATGCTTTCAGTCTTTCACCAAAATGCCACATGGCTCTTTGGGATAACTAGCTCCCAAATTTACAGTGGTAATTAGGAATGTATTTTTCTTTCTTTCCTTCAAGATGCAGGGGTGGAGGCTAGAGCATGCAACAGGGAGCACTTCTGAGGTCAATTGTAAGCAAAACTGAAACTGGAAATGGGGTACCAAAATACAAATGCCAGAGGAAACACAAGAGCACAAAACTGCAACAGAGGAGAGGAGAATGATGCCCTGCCAGGGTACCTGGGACCAGCAGCGGTGGGATCTCAATAAGGAACTAAGCAGGGAATTGTCTTGGTGCGGGGATTAAAGCCAGTGTCCGATGGGTAGGCCCAGCTAAAGAGCTAGTGGGGAATCATATAGATTCAACATGGGAGTGAAATGATGAAAGAGGTTGAAAAAACTGTGGAGATAAATTAGTTGAACATCTATGGACAGGTTGGTGGATTTGAAAGGATAGAGAGATGTGATCTTGAAGAGCACAAGCCAAGGTGGATGGTACTCATAGAACCAGACCTTAACCAAAACAGGAAAATAGGTATTTTGCTTCCAACATCCTATCTCTGCTTCTGCCTCCCCCCCTCCCCTTTTTCCTGTCCCTTTCTTCAACTCACATTCAGATCCCTGGTTTAATATCCATCCAACCAGTTTCTTTAAGCCAATAGATTTGCATCCCTTTTGTAAGGAGGTTGAATTTGACAGTGTACTCTATAAAGACAAAACCATCCTCCAGACCCACAACAAGGATGCCCCCTGAAACCCCTCAAATCCATGTCAACACACACCTGCTGCATCTATCCCAAGGCCAGTTTTGTGTACATGATGTCCTGAAGGGATAAGAAAGAGGACCTCCATAAGCAGCTAAGAGGCCAAAAAGATGGATGACCTCAAAGTTTAAACCCTCAGTTCTTAGGGAGGGATAAGGGAGGCAATTGATTTTTATAAAAGGTAGAATTTAAAAAATTATTTAAAGTAGTCATTTCTTTTAGGTCTAATTTCAGATTTCTCTTTTCATACTTTTTAGTCTTGTTATGCTATTTATAAGTTTTTCCAGATCATTATCATGCCTCCTTTTGTTATCCTCAAGTTTCACACCACTCAAATACCACTTACCCCCTGTTGGTTCAAATGCCTTGAATTCCAAGAAGACAGAATTGTCAAACAAATATCCTAATGTTTGAGAGCTGAGGGTGAATGGTTTCTTAACAATGGTAACTAGCAATTGGTTTCCCTCATGAATCTTGTAGTTTAACCAATTGCATTCAACTATTAATTTGAGAGGGGGAAAAGAGGAAAAATACTACTCTGTCATTACTTTCCTAATATCTGTCATCTTCATTTTGTTTGACACACACAGTGATTGTCCCAGTGGCAGTGCAAAACTAAACTCTGCAACATATATTGGCCAAATGGTATAGTTCCCATTTCATGTTTACTCCCAGTCTTACTTGTCAAATTAGACATGCGAGTATCCATAATTTCATGTTGGGAGCAGTCGAGCTACAGTTCAAAGTACACTTAGATACTAATCAGACTTCAGAGATATCCCCATGAACAATTTATTCAAGCCTAATCTCACCCCTGGCTTAGAGGCCAGGCATAGGTTATTTTATAATGCCAAACTTTACCCATAATTTTCAGTTGTTCCTGATCATTTAGAATGCTTCTTGAAAGGAAAAATAGCAGAAATCTAATCCCCAGGAGGCTTGGAGAACCATTTTCTGGTCTTGCCAAGTTTATTTTATGTTAATGCTATATTTGTAGTCCACACCAAACATTGAGGGTGGGGACAAACCTTAATACCAAGGTTTTGCTACTCAAAGATTTATGTGCCTTAATTTCCCATCTAGCCTTTCTGAGACTCTACTCCACCCATGTTCCTTCCCCAACCCCAACCCTAACCCTATCATTGTCCTCTCCCTTGTGCTTTTAATCTATATGTATTTATTGCACACCTATTGTGTGCCTGGCATTGTACTATAAAGATAAATGATTCATATACTCAAGGTGGTCACAGTAAAGTGAAGGACATTCATACATGAAGTAATGATTTAAAACATGGGTAACTACAATGATGGTGATATAGCCTGTATGTTATAGGAGTACTGAGGAGAGGAGGGGGTTGTGGGTGTGTGTGTGTCCGTCCCCATGTACATACATGTGTGTTTTGGAGAGCAGGGGATATGACAGGTACTGGTCAGTATCTGCTAGGATCCCTGCGCCTTTTTTATTTATTTATTTATTTATTTATTTTGAGAATTAAAAGTGTTTTTTTTATTTTATCGCTTACATTTCATTCTTCTTTTTACATTTTATTGTTGTTGTATTACATCCATCCTCTTTTTGCTCCCTTCTGTCCCCCTCCCCACCCACCCATTCCCCCCAAAGTCAATCCCACCTGTTGTCCATGTCCATGGTTCCTTTATACTAGGTTCTTGTCTAAGCTGCTCCCCTTCCTTGCCTGTGCTTCCCCCCTCCCCACAATCCCTTTCCCCTTGACCACTGAAGGCCTATTCACTGTATTCATATTTTTGGTTCTGTTTTGCTTGTTGTTAGTTTTGTTCATTATTGTCCCGTAATGGGTGAGATCATATGATATTTGTCCTTCACTGATTTGCTTATTTCACTAAGCACAATCCTCTCCGGTTCCATCCATGTTGTTGCAAAGGTACGAGTTCCTTCTTTCTTTCTGCTATATAGAATTCCATTGTGTAAATGTACCAGAGTTTTTTGATCCAATCATCCACTGATGGACACTTAGGCTGTTTCCAGCACTTGGCTGTTGTAAATAGTGCTGCTATGAACCTAGGTGTACATAGGTTCTTATGAATTGGTGTTTCAGGATTCTTTGGGTATAGTCCAAGTAGTGGAATCGCTGGATCAAAAGGCAGTTCCATTTTTAGTTTTTTAAGGAAACTCCATACTGTTTTCCACAGTGGCTGTACCAGCCTACATTCCCACCAACAGTGCGTGAGGGTTCCCTTTGCCCCGCATCCTTGCCAAAACTTATTGTTTGTTGATTTGCTGATGATTGCCATTCTGACAGGTGTGAGGTGGTATCTTATTGTGGTTTTAATTTGCATCTCCCTGATGACTAGTGATGTTGAGCATTCTTTCATATGCCTCTAGGCCCTTTGTATATCTTCCTCAGTGAGTTGTCTGTTCAGGTCCTTTGCCCATTTTTTAATTGGGCTGTCTGTCTCCCTGGAGTTGAGTCGCATTAGTTCTTTATATATTTTGGAGATCAGACCCTTGTCTGAGGTATCATTGGCAATTATGTGTTTCCATACAGTTGGTTCCCTTTGAATTTTGCTGATATTTTCTTTAGCTGAACAGAAACTTTTCAATTTCATATAGTCCCATTTGTTGATTTGTTCTTTTATTTCCTTTGCCCTTGGTGAAGTATCAGTAAACATATTTCTGCGTAGGATATCCAAAAGTTTACTGCCTATATTTTTCTCCAGGACCTTTATGGTGGCACTGCTTATGTTTAAATCCTTTATCCATTTTGAGTTTATTCTGGTGTATGGTATAAGTTGGTGGTCTTGTTTTATCTTTTTTGCATGTTGCTGTCCAGTTCTCCCAGCACCATTTGTTGAAGAGACTGTTTTTACTCCATTGGATGTTCCTTCCCCCTTTGTCAAACATTAGTTGACCATAGAGTCCTGGGTTAATTTCTGGGCTCTCTATTCTGTTCCATTGATCTATATGTCTATTCTTATGCCAGTACCATGCTGTTTTGATGACAGTGGCCTTGTAGTATTGTTTGAAGTCCAGTATTGTGATTCCTCCTACCTTGTTCTTCTTTCTCAAGATTGCTGTGGCTATTTGTGGGTGTTTTTTGGCTCCATATAAATTTTTGAAGTATTTTTTCTATTTCTGTGAAGACTTTCATTGGTATTTTAATTGGGATTGCATTGAATATGTAGATTGCTTTGGGTAGTGTGGACATTTTAGTGATGTTAATTCTTCCCATGGACATAGTATATGCTTCCATTTATTTGTATCTTCCTTGATTTCTTTCTTCATTGTTCTGTAGTTTTCTGAGTACAGGTCTTTACCTCCTTAGTTAAGTTGATTCCTAGGTACTTTATTTTTCTTGTTGCTATGGTAAATAGGATTTGTTTTTTCGCTTCTATTTCTGTTGTTTCATTATTGGTATACAAAAATGCTTTTGATTTCTGGATATTGACTTTATACCCAGCTATTTTGCTAAATTTGCTTATTAGGTTGAGTAAGTTTTGGGTGGAGCCCATCGGGTTTTGTACGTACACTATCATATCATCTGTAAATAATGACAGTTTGACTTCCTCCTTTCCAATTTGGATACTTTTGATTCCTTTTTCTTCTCTGATGGCTATAGCTAGAACTTCTAAGACAATGTTGAATAGAAGTGGAGAAAGTGGACAGCCTTGTCTCGTACCTGATCTTAGGGGGAAAGCTTTCAGTTTTTGTCTGTTAAGTATGTTGTTGGCTTTAGGTTTCTCATAGATGGCCTTTATGATGTTGAGGTATGCTCCCTCTATTCCAATTTTGCTGAAGGTTTTTACCATTGATGGTTGCTGTACTTAATCAAATGCTTTTTCAGCATCTATTGATATGATCATATGGTTTTTATCTTTCAATTTGTTGATGTGGTATATTACATTTATTGTATCATCCTTGCATCCCTGGGATGAAACCCACTTGATCATGGTGTATGATCTTTGTAATATACTGCTGAAGCCAATTGGCCAATATTTTGTTGAGAATTTTAGCATCTATATTCATCAGAGATATTGGCCTGTTGATTTCTTTCTTAGTTGTGTCTTGCCCTGGTTTTGGGATTAGAATAATATTGGCCTCATAGAAAGAGTTTGGGAGTCTTACCTCTTCCTGAATTTTTTGGTATAGTTTGAGGAGAATAGGAGTTAGTTCTTCTTTAAGTGTTTGGTAAAATTCACCTGTGTAGCCATCTGGTCCAGGGCTTTTGTGCTTTGGGAGATTTTGGATGACTTCTTTAATTTCACTAGTGTTATTGGCCTATTCAGACTTTCTGCTTCTTCTGGGTTCAGTTTTGGTAGATTATACATTTCCAGAAATGTGTCCATTTCACCCAGGTTGTCATATTTTTTGTCATCTAGTTGTTTGTAGTAATTTCTCACAACCTTTTGTATTTCTGAGGTATCAGTTGTGATTTCTCCTCTTTCAGTTCTGATTCTGTTTGAGTCCTCTCTCTTCTTCTTGATGAGTCTGGATAAGGGCTTGTCAGTTTTGTTTATTTTTTCAAAGAACCAGCTCCTGGACCTGTTGATTCTTCGAATTGTAGTTTGAAGCTCTGAGTTATTTAGTTTTGCTTTGATCTTGATGATTTCCTTCCTTCTACTTGCTCTGGGCTTTGTTTGTTGTTGCTCCTCTAGTTCTTGCAGCTTTGTGGTTAGGTTGTTTTTATAAACTTCTTGTGACCTTTTTTGGAAGGCCTGTATTGCTATAAATTTCCCCCTGAGAACTGCCTTTGCTGTATCCCATAGGTTTTGGGCTGTTGTGTGTTCATTGCCATTGTTTCCAGAAACTTTTTGATTTCATCTTTGGCCTCATTGTTAACCCCTTCATTGCTTAAAAAGCCTGTTACTCAGTTTCCATGAGTTAGAGAATATTGGTTTTTTCCCTTGAGATTGGTTTCTAGTTTCAAGCCATTGTGATCTGAGAAGATACTTTGTATGATTTCAGTTTTCCTGTATTTGTGGAGGCTTATCTTGTGACATACCATGTTGTCTATCTTAGAGAATGATCCATGTGCATTTGAAAAGAATGTGTATTTTGCTTTTTTGGGGTAAAAGACTCTGTATACATCGGTTAGGTCCATTTCCTCTAGGGTGTTGTTCAATGCCACAACATATTTGGGGGTTTTTTGTTTGGAAGACCTGTCCATTGTTGATAGTAGGGTATTAAAATCCCCTACTATTAGTGTGTCGATGTCTATATCCTTCTTGAAATCCTCCAAGATTTTCCTTATATATTTCAGAGCTCCTATGTTGGGTACGTATATGTTTACCAGAGTTATATCTTCTTGATAGATTGTTCCCTTAAGTATTATGAAATGTCCTTCTTTGTCTCTTTTTGTGGCCTTCATCATAAAATCTATTTTTTCAGACATCAGTATTGCTACTCTAGCCTTTTTTTCATGTCTGTTTGCTTGATATATATTTTTCCATCCCTTCACTTTCAGTCTGTGTTGATCTTTTGTTCTAAGGTGGGTCTCTTGAAGACAGCATATATGTGGGTCATTTTTTTTATCCATTCAGCTACCCTATATCTTTTGATTGACACATTTAATCCATTTAAATTTAAGGTCATTATTGATTGATACTTATTTATTGCCATTTTCCCCCTTTGTACCTGTATTCCTCTCTGTCTCTCTCCATTTCTTCATTTTTTTTAAAGCAGACCCTTTAGTGTTCCTTGCAATGCTGGTTTGGTAGAGATGTATTCTTTTAGTCTTCTTTTGTCTGGCAAATTCCTTATTTCTCCTTCCATCTTCAATGAGAGCCTTGCTGGGTAGAGTATTCTTGGTTGCTGGCCTTTGTTTCACATTACTTGGAATATTTTTTTCCATTCCCTTCTTGCTTGTATTGTTTCTGTTGAATAATCATTTGATAACCTTATTGGAGCCCCCTTTTATGTTATTTGCAGTTTCTCTCTTGATGCTTTTAGGATTCTCTTTTTATCTTTGAAGTTTGCCATTTTAATTATGATGTATCTTGGAGTGGGTCTGTTTGGAATTTTCCTCATTGGGACCCTCTGTGCTTCCTGAACTTAAGTAACATTTTCACTCATCATGTTAGGGAAATTTTCTATCATTACTTCTGTGAACATGTTTTCCATTCCTTCTTTCTCTTCTCCTTCTGGTATCCCTATGATATGGATATTATTGTGTTTCATGTTGTCCTGCAGCTGTCTTAAAATCTCTTCATTCTTGTTCAGCCTTTTTTCATTCTATTGCACTGTCTTGGAATATTTTTCTAGGTTGTCTTGCAGCTTGTTGATCCAATCCTCTGCTTCCTCTAGCCTGCTGTTGATTCCTTCTATTGTATTCTTCAATTCAGAAATTGTATTCTTCATTTCCTCCTGGCTCTTACTGATAGTTTTTATGTCCTTTTTAATGCTGGTGTAGTTCTCAGTAAGTTCCTTATAGATTCCCTGAAGTTCTTCATAGTTCCCCTGGAGTTGTTTATAGTTTTCTTTGAGCTGGCTAGACTCATTGAGGTTCTCTATCATTATTATTTTGAATTCCATATCTGATAGTTTGCTTGCCTCTGTTTCACTTAGTGATCTTTCTTGGGGTTCCTCCTTTCCTTTTGGTGATGGACGATTCTTTTTCTCCCCATTTTTAGGTTTCATTGTAATCTAATCAGACTATGATCAGCTTCCAGGCTAAGGAATTGCTGGGCTGGAAGGATAGATTTAGTTGTAATCCTATTGGTCTGTGATCCACCACCCTGCTCAGATGCAGCTTGGGGTGACAGACTGATTCACTTGTAAATCAATACATCAACTACTAAACTCAGGCCCTATTGGGCCAGACAGAGAGGTTCAATTGTAATGTCATCCAACAATTTGATAGTTATGTAGAGTTTGGAGAAAGAAAAGGGCCTGGACCAAGGCCATGATAGCAGACATGAGTATGTGGGATGGGAAGATTGAGGAATTTGTCTGATTGGTATGAGGATTGACCAGACAGGCTGACTAGGCAGATGGCTGAGCCAGCCATCAACAAAGCTGGAGAATACAGAGTGAAAAGTTATTTTGGACAACATGTGCATTTCTGGAAACACTGGATTTCCAAATTCTGAGGGATAAAGCAGTTGTATATAGGGATGTGAAGCATAGACATGCAACCCAGACTAACCTGGGATTCTCCATGGCTCTAGTCACTTCAGTGAGTCTTGATCAGGCACTGCTGACAAAATCCCCTCTCTCCTCCTTAGAGTGATGGTCTCTGCTGCTGACTGCCTATTCCATCAGTATCTACCTTCTCTCATAACTCTTTATTCAAGTAGAAGAGCACCTCTTCTGAAGGCAGGGCTTCTCTGGCCAGCAAGCCCTAGGTAATTCCACCTCTTTTTTATTTATAGTTCTCTTTCTCAGGCATTTAAACTAAGGGTCCCAAGATGTCAGCTAGAATACTCTTCATGTGTATTCTACATGTGTATCTTGTATCGTTAGTTAATGGCCCTCCTTCCCTGAACATGACCTCAGGCCACAAAGTCAGATGTTTATCCTTCAACTCTTCCCTACTTCAGACAGCTTCCCATCTTTCCAGAACAGCTGGCCCAACAGATGAAAGGCAACCTTAGCTTCCCTCACTTGAGGGAAGGAGGTGATGATAATACCAGTCTGGAGAATTAACTTCAGACTCCCAAGTACCCATCCTATTTTCTTCATAGAACCTAGGGAATCTAAGAAAAATAGTGTTCTTGGAGGTTGAAATAGTTTTTTGAGGAAGCTTTGACATTTAGTACATTCCTTCATTTCGCAACATAATTTTCACTTGCAGAGGTAGATTTTAACCAAATTCCATAGGCATTTCTAAGTAATTTTTAAATTAAGTGATGAAATATACATGTTAAATTCCTGTCAGCTCTATCACTTCCAGGCCCCCACCTCAACAAAGTTAGGAATGACAAACCAGATACGGATCATTTTGAGAATTGATTTTTAAGGCTAACTTTAATTCCTGCCTACTGTAAATATATTTATTGGAGGAACTCTGGAACTTGCCATAAATATATGCCTTTATACTTCAGTATAAAATTGATCAATTTTCCTACCTAATCGAGTCCAAATATATTATCATTTGTTAGATACAATAAAAAAATGTGACTTTGTAAAAGCATATAGTTGAGCAAACAGATAGCTTCAGTACTGACTTCATTGTAAAGCTTAAGTTTTATCCTTAATGCTTCTTTGCAATGTGGCACTGACATTTAGTCACTCTAAGAAAAGCATGGAGGGGGAAACCCTCCAAGAAATTCTAATCTAGAAGGCTTTCATTAAAAAATTCAAAATCCCTGCACTAATCATATTTATAGAGAGATTTTTTCATTTGAATTTCCATGTTGTTTTAAAATAACTTTGGGAAATGTTTTTTTAAAAAATCAACACCTAACTAGCTTTCAAAATGTAGAGGCTATTTACTTTCATCTCCACATTTAGCTCAAAAATAACTGGATTATTCTTTTGCCAACATTTCTCAATATTCTCACATGGGAGCAAAGATAACTCATGGCAGATTTTATCTCAAATGGTTCTTCTGGTATTTAGTAGTAGAGAGGAAATTTATTTATGAACCATTAGCAACATAAGTAGATATTGCTCTTGGGACATAAGCATCTATTATATAAATAATATATGGCTAAATGGTGATAAAAATACAAGAATCACTTGGATAAACAAAGAAAACTGACACACTTGGAGTTTTTATTTGAATATTCATTATATTCTAGACTTTTTAATATAAAAAGGTAACCTGGATTGGAATGATTCTCAAAAATATAATAGTTGAATATTTGAACTTGAATTAGGGGAACTTATTGATCTACTCCAAATTCGTTTTGGCTTTAGCTTAATATTGTTTATATTAAATAAAGAATATATTGTTATTTCATAGTCACATTATATATACCAGCTTATTGAAGACAAAAGATTTCTCTTATTCAAAAATAAATGAAAAATCACAAATCCTAAGATGAATCATTTCACTTTGGGCAAATTACATCTTATTTCTTCATCTGTGGAGAATATTTGAAGAAAGGAGGTAAATGTGGTATAGTGAAAAGAGTATTGGGTTCATACCAAAAACAGCTGGGCTTGAGGGCTGGTACATTCACTTTTTGAATAAATGGAAAAATTAATATCCATATTTAATTTTGAGCAAGTTTCTTAAATTCTCTTTAATTTTTTATTAGGTAAAAGCATGAAAATAATGCTATGAAGATTAATATTTATACTAATACATATATTTAAAGTTCCTGGCACGATGCCTAATACATAGGAGGTGCTCAATAAATAGTAGCTACCCTACTTTATTATGTTTTTGTTTTTCAACTACAGTTAACATACGATATAGTCATTACCCTACTTTTAAAAACCAGTGGCTCTGCATTACACTCAAATTAATTAACACAGCTCCAAAAATCTTTCATTATCTGATGCCCTTTAACCTCTCAAGCTTCATCTTACAACTAACTTTTGCCTCATGTACTATCCACTGGTAGTCTTTAAACTGAGGTATGTGGACACCAGGGGAGATGTAGCAGACCCTTTTTGTGCCTACCTATATCCGTCCAGCCCTACCGCTGCAGTGTGCAACAGCCAGTTCTAAATGGTAACATCTACATCTCTTTGAGGCTTTCTGCAAAGTTGCAGAAGGTCACTCAGCTTGTTTATGCAGAAAGCTGGACATGTTGGAGATTTGATGCCTCCTGGGAGCAGCTTTCAGCCAGTGACTGAGGGTTGTTATATACTCTAGCTCTAACATTCCTCAGGAGATATAAGTCTGAGACATTATCTGTCAAGGACTGTGAAGGATCTGAGATTTTACCCAACCTGCAAACTAGCAGTTTAATCTGCCACAGTTTCATGGATGCTGGCTGAAGACAAGAGCCCTCTGAGTCTGAGACAAATCTTCACTCTGCACAGCAGGGAACAGGAGCTTCATGGTCTCATTGGTTGCCCTTGACATTCACATCCTATGGAAGTGATATGAAGTGGTCCAGTTGAATCTGTCATAGCTGAAAGACCCCCAAGCATAGAAACCACTAATCTTATAAGGGGCTATTAGGCAAATCTACCTAACCTTTGTCCCAGAGAAAGACATTATCTTTACTATCCTGGTCAGAAAACACATTTGCCCTCTGCCCCTGACTGCAGACACTATTCCTATATCCCAAGGCTGTTTGTTATGTCCTTGAAAACATAGAGCAGGACAAAAGCTGTCACAAGATATGTAGTAACAGCATGAAGAATTGTCTCCCAACAGCATGCCCACTATCGTCATCACACTGAGCTCCACAGGACTGAGCTCCACAGTGCTAACTTGCTTGATAGTGTTCCCTTGATTGGCTTTCTTCCCTTCTCTTGTCTTATTTCTCCACTTTCTAACAGAGTTTCCTGCGATCACCTCCCAAATAAATGACTTGCAGATACCTGAACAAAATTGGACTGCCATTGGGAAGAAAGCAATGAGAAAATGAATGGAGATCAGTGACCAAACATTCTACTGCCTTGCTTCCATTTCTCCTGCAGGAGTTAGAGGCATTTACTTTAGGTATTATAGCTGAGCTAACCTAAGAGAGTAAACGGAGCTTTCTATCTTGCATTAATTAAAAATGCAGTTTTAATTGAAATGTATCTTGCAGTGTTTCCTGAGCAACTGATTAAGTTACCTCACTGGCATTGTTAAACTGCTAAGAAATTCTTTGGTCCCAATCCTTACCCAATAAGATGACCCTGTCAAGGAAGAGAATGGACTTTATGACATATTCTGATACATATGTTCAGAATAGAATTTGGTGACCATTTTATCATACACAAGAAAACAAAGTTTCCTTATTCTAAACAATAGGATGTTCCTTACTTTTAAGCCACAATGGTAGGGTTCACATGAACTACACATATACAAAATCCAGAAACCCCATATTTTTAGTGGATAGCTATAGTTCTAGGCACAAACAAAAGTAAGGATGTTTTCAGTTGTTTCTTTAGGCATCATCTAGCTTTCTTGACTTTTAACTTTCATCCCTTTCGTAGCCTTCAGTTTTACTTGTGATCTAAGTGACAATGTCTGTTCTAGAAAGCGATGCATTACTGTGTCCATAAAACTACTCAAGGACAATGCTTTTCTAGTCCATTCTCCCTCAAAGAAAGGTGCCCAGACCAGCAGCATCAGCATCACTGGAATCGAGATTCTCCAGCCCCACCCCAGACCTACTGACTCAGACTCTCTGCGGGTAAGACTCAGCCTCTCTTTAACAAGTCTCCCAGGTGATTTGGACACACACCAAAACGTTGGAATTGCTGCTCTAGAGTTTACCCCAAAGTCTCAATTCCAATAGGAAATTCCTGATAGCTTCTAAGTCAAGGAAACCAACTATCAGCACCCTGATCATACAAAATGAAGTAGCTTCAAAACCAGGCTTCAACTGTGCTGAGGGTGGATTGCCTCAGAGATCATATTCTAAAGCCTGTAAACTAGAACATGGACAGTGAATCATTCAGGTTTCTATCTCCTTCCTTTAATGAATACTTTGAGTTGTTTTGGTTTTAGTTTTGGTGTTTGGGCCTTTTTGTGTTTTAGAAATGTGACATTATCCCTATTTCATAAAGTGACATTCACATCTTCAAAAAGGTCTTTCCCAATTAACCCCATACTCCTTTGATGTGGCATTTTACTTTGTGACTTGGTGTCCTGTTAACATTTGCATATTCATTTTGCATGGCATAAATCTGAATTCCAGCCACGTACTTTGAAAATACTCTCTGAGTAGGTTACATTCCTCTGTCAGCCTGGAGCTCATGGGCACAGACTATGATTTTTTTTCCTCTCCTCAGAATGTATTTGGCCTCCATGCATATGTACGTCAATGCTGCACCAACCAAAGTGTGGTATGTGTTTGTGTTGGCACCACAAGTCTTTTTTTTTTAATTTTATTGTTGTTGTATTACATCCATCCCCTTTTTGCTCCCCTTTGTCCCCCCACAAGTCTTTTTTAAAAAATAGATTCAAAAAATGAAAATCAACTATTCAGTTGTCCTTAAGCATGCATCCAGGATCAGTCTTCTTCAAATTCCCCACCATCTTTACAATGCCTGTTTCCCATTATCAACAATGAATGAAAAGCACTTGACTCAAGGAGACCAGTTTTCTTCTGACTAGCTAGAAAGAAACACCCACTTCTCTGTAATGACGACAGTCCAAAATCTGGGTCTCGGCCACAAAGGTGAGGCTAGGGTGACCGACTGTCTCAGTTTGTTCAGGAATGAGTTTCTCAGGGCCCAGTACTTTGAGTGCTAAATCCAGGACAGTTCTGGGTAAACTTGGGTCATTGGTCACCCTTACAGAATGATTTAATCCAGAGAACAATTTTACAAAGTTAGCAGGTTCACCTTTCACATCGTACCCTGCCCACTACTCAGAACAGCTAGCCAACAAATTAATCCTCCAGTGCCAGTACCCTCCATGGTAGCCCTGGGGAAAGTTGTATAATGCGAAAAATGCTCAGGTACTCACCTTCCCCATTTTACAGCTTTCTTCACATCCCTGCCCCTTGTATAGCCCCAGTTCTCTGAGCCTTCCACCTTCTGCCTCCCCAACTCCCAACCCAAATCTTGCCTACAGATTTTACCTACATGAAGTTACAAAAATTGACTAACAGAGCATTGGTTCTCAAACCTCACCATACATTCAAATCATTCAGGCTGCTTTTTAAAAGCACTAGTGCCTGAATCCCACTGGCCTTGAAATTCAGATTTAATTGATCTCAGGCAGATTCAGGCATTGGTATTTTTCAAAAGCTCCCTTGATAATTCTAGTCAGCAGTTAGGATTGAGAACCTCTGTTTTGAAGCCCTTGTTCTCCAATGTGGCTGCTCGTTGGAATTTCCTGGGAGCTTTAAAAAATATGTATGTCTGGGTCTCACCCCCAGAGTCTCATTTAATTGCTCTGGGGTACTATCTGGACGTCTGAATTGGTAAAACTCTCCAGGGGATTCTAATGTGCAGCCAAGTTTGAGAACCATTGATTCCGCCTTGCCACTCAAAAGCATAGTCCACCCACCAACAACCTTGGCCCTACCTGGAGGCTTGATAAAACATAGACTCATGGGACCCACCCTAGACTGACTGAAGCCAAATCAGAAGTTTAACAAGATGTTCCAGTTGATTCATATACCTGTTAAAGTTTGATAAGGTCTGGTTTAGATGGAGCCCCATCACAGAGCACTTAACAAGAATTAGAACCTTGGCCAAAGGTAGATGGCTGTCTTGCAAGAATTTTAGGCATCAGACAGAAGGTAGGAAAACAATTTTGGTAAAAGGAGGGTTTCCCCAGTCCTCTGAGTCATGTCCCCAGAAGCAGTCACCTACTCCTCCCACTCATAAGAACATTCTGGTGTTATTAAATGTCAGCTGAAGATATACATCTGGCTATGAATCAGCCAAGGGGAAAATAGATACTGTGGAGGGCTGTCGCTGGTGTGTGCGCTTCCTGGAAATGGCTGGCAGAGTTCAGGAACTGGAACTAGTATTAAAGTTATCCAGGGGCACTGTTATTTTTTGAAAGGAAATATTTGAGAAAATGGTCCCTGTCCCATATGGAAAGTGGAGTATAATGGGTGAGGGTCATACAAAGAAATAATATGGAGCTTGACATTAGCCCAAATTAGAAATCGTATGTATACTGGTGGGCAAATTAGCAAATATTCTATGCCTAGCACATTGAATACTACAAAAGAGAGCCTAAGCAAGAAATTACTTAAATTAATGATGATTAAATGTTAATTAGCTTAATTCCTTTCTTTCATTCTGAACAGTTAGAGTTGAGGGGCTCCTTAATGTCTGAGTGGCATCTCCATTATATTGCAGTCTCATTCACTCTTTCTCTTTTTAGACTTATTCAGAATTACACCCCTTTACCCAAGTGAGGGGAGGAAATGAAAAGCACTGCAATGAATCACACCCCAAAGGCTTTAGTCTAAAAGACCCCATAGAGGAGTAAATGATGGCCAAAGTTGTCCATGGAACCAGAAACAGAAAAAAAAAAAAAAAAAAAAAAAAAAAAAAAAAAAAAAAAAAAAAAAAAAGATGTGTACAGAATTGACTATGCCACCCAGGTTGGTCTTTGGGTATCCTTGTAGGTCAAGTACACAAATTTTTATATCCTAGATTCCAAATATAGGATAGTTAATACATTAATTCCAGTGGTATCCAAGAGGAGAAGGCCAGCCCTGAGACAGTCAAACAGGAAGGCAGCATGTGCAATTCCACATGGATTCCAGGAGGAGAGGCAGAATCAACTCCACATACCCAAGAATCCAAGGAACAATGGACACCACTCCTTAAGCAGCCACATGAGTATGGAATGGACCTGTGTCCCTGCATATTATCTTTTCATGCCTTCTCAATAGATAGAGCCAAAAACTATGTCCTATTTGCTTTGCCCAAAATGCTTTGTTGGCCTTGAATAAGTTACTCCCTCTGGCCCTTGGTTTGGTTTTCTCTCAAATAAATATAACCTCATATACTTTTTTTTTTTTTTTTTTACCTCTGAAGGTGGTTATATGGTAAAAAGGAATAGGGTGACCAACTGTCCCAGTTTTAGCACTGAAACTCCCCCATTCCATGACACATCCCAGTCATGGACCAAACAAAATGGTTGGTTACCCTAGGAGAAACCAAAGTGAATCACTTAAGACATATCTAGAGGGCTTTACTAATCTAAATGTACCTGGCTCCCAAGGTAGACCTTGCTAAGGAAAGATTAAAATCTGAGATGCAAAGAGTGCAAATGGGGAATCTACCAATTGCTCCTGAACCAAAAGAGCCCCTCAGGAAGAGGAAACTGTGTTTAGGAGTATTGCGGGAATCTGATTAGTTATACCAGTTGTTACAGACTCAGATCAGATCCTGCCTAGAAGACAAAGACCGGGCTTTAAAGGATATAAAATCCTGACAGGTGGGAATGTTAATATAAAGCATCCTCTGCAGCCTGGGGAATTTGTAAAGCATTTTTTTAAACTAGAAATTTCCCAACCTTGAAGAAAAAGAAGTCATAGCTTCACGTTTGTTTCAATTATATCTCCAAAGTGGAATGAGATAAGGATCTGAAAAGTGTAGGTTAGTCCCTCAATTCTCAAGGGTGGTATGGGCATGTATAGGAGGATGTGGATCCTTCCAACTCCAAAGAAAAGGTGTCTTTAGGTAAATTACTATTATTACAACAAACCACCCTATAGATTTCCAGTAAGAACTGTAGAAGGAATCTCTCCAAGCCAGCCCTACAAAGAACTCTCATGATCCAATGGCACTGCTAAGAGCATAGTTTCTCATTGCAGCCCTAAAGCCAAACCTAGCCTTGATTTGTGAACGAAAAACCCTTGCCTTCCTTGGACAGTACCCTCCTCACTCATATCCTATGTCACTCCTGCCTCCACCTTATCTATTGCCTGATCTGTAGGTCCAACTGACACATCACCACACTCTTGCTAAAAACCCTTCAGTGGCCATTCATTGCCCTCAAGATAAAGACTAAAACTCAACAGCCCTCATGTCTTACCTCACTCTCTCACATACTCATGGTGGCCAGTTAGACATAGTAATCAGTCAGATTCATCTTCAGTTGTTTAAATAAACTTTCTCTGCCTCTACCCCTGCCCCAACTCCACAAAGGCTGGATCTTTCGTACATGTTATTATAACATTCTGTTCCTTCCCTTCTGGGAACTTTACAGTCCATAATTGCATGTTTATATGTGAATATTTGATTGATACTTCTCTTCCCATGGACTATAAGGGCTACATTAGCGCAAAAAGGGTATATTCTCTCCCCTTTGTATCCCATATTTGTATCAGCATATTGGCACACAGTAGGCACTCCATAAATGTCTGTTGTAGGAAGGAAGGAAGGAAGGGAGGGAGGGAGGGAGGGAGGGAGGGAAAAAAAGAGAAAGAAAGAAAGAAAGAAAGAAAGAAAGAAAGAAAGAAAGAAGGAAGGAAGGAAGGAAGGAAGGAAGGAAGGAAGGAAGGAAGGAAGGAAGGAAGGGAAAGGAAAGGAAAGGAAAGGAAAGGAAAAGGAAAAGGAAAAGGAAAAGGAAAAGGAAAAGGAAAAGGAAAAGGAAGGAAGAAAGGGAGAAAGTTAGAGACAGTAGTCTCTAATTTATATTTTGTAGGGGGAAATGTGCTTTAATGAAAACCTTTTCACTGTCTAGAGCAGGATGGGCCAACATTTTCTGTAAGAGCTAAATAGTAAATATTTTCAACTTTGCAGGATATAAGTTTTCTGTGGCAACTACTCAACTCTACCATTGTAGTGTGAAAGCAGCCACAGATGATACATAAATAAATGGGCTGTGTTCTAATAAAGCATTGTTTATAGATACTGAAATTTGAATTTTATACAATTTTCACATACCACAACTATTCTTCTTCTTTTGTTTTTTTCCAACCATGTTAAGTTCATAGCCATGCAAAAATAAGCTGCAGCTGGATTTGATTCTGGGACTAAACTGCCAACCCCTGGTCTATAATGTATTCTTCCAGATTATGTGATTCTGATTCTATGGAGCTATTCTACAACTCCCCAAGTGGTGCATAATTAATAGAAAGGCAACCTAAATCTTACCTATAAACATCTATAGACATGCCAGTGAATTTCATTCACCAAAAAAAAGCCAACTTTGCAACCTTTTGCAATGTGTTTCAACATTCCTATACTCCATATAACTTTGTACTTTTATAACTTTTCCCTGGACTTCTTTGTTTTCTCTGTTAAGTAATGAGTTAAACACCTTGGTTTTATTTTAACATCTTTATTTTATATATGTATCATATGAGAGTAATGTTTTCACCTTTTCAAAAATCTTCCTTAATATATTTTATCCAACTGTCCTTCCCTGACACAGTAAGACCTATGATAGAACCTATAGTAAATAGTAAATTCTGTGAACTATATATACCCCCATGCTTAGGTGAAAGCCCATGGTGTCCCTTTATAAATGCCTTAGTGTGCCTCATTTATTTATACCCCCTAATGTCAGAAATCAAGGAATTTCAAAAATGTATATATTCATAGTAAAAATGAAGTTAGGAAAGATAGGTTGAATCCAATCATGAGGTTAGTATGCAGAATACTATAGTGAAAGACAGGCCATAACTTAGACTCTGAATTATCTAGAAAGAGACACAGGGAAGAAATACAATCAGTTACGCTTCCTGCCCAGTGTCCAGGAGACAAAAATAGACCAGGAGGCTCAGGGGAAAAAATAGAGTTGTTTTGGATCACAAAAACGAGAAGTTTCTCCCTTGGGTTCTCATGACACAGCAGCTTCCACAACCTGCCAGTTATTATTTGTTGAGCAATTATGAGGCCCAGGCCCAGTTTTATTTTTAATTAACTTTTAAATCATAGTTGACATACAACATTATATTAGTTTCAGATGTACATCATAGTAATTATACATTTATATACCATAGGAAGTTTTAAGCAGTTAAGAAATACGTAGGCATATCACTCGTGCCATTGTTTTAGGGACTTTCTTAGCCAAAAATGAGAACTAATGTAATTAACTGCTTCTTTGTTTAAGACAGTGAGAGAAAGATTGAGAATGCCAAAGGACAAGTATAAAAGAGATTTTCAATCAAGTCCATATTTTCTTCTGAAAATAATAAGGGAAAATCAGATATCAACCACACTAGATTCACAGCCATCTGGTCTTTCCCTCAAATAAACTGAAAAGTACTAATGCTGAAGAAAAACACTGCCTTAGGAGAAATAGAAAGGGCAGGCTTGTCCATGGATGACCTCCCAGAGTAGTCTCTAGAATTATGAGGTTCATCTTCAAAAACAGGCTTATTCTTTCTGTTTTCCTATATATAACAATCTCATCTGCCCTTGTAATTTGCATAAATTCACTTGCAAATAGAAAGGCCTAAATTTTGCAGTTCAGTGGTCTTCTGGGGGCAATTAATGAAGACCATATTTTACCAAATAAATGAGGAATTATCACTCGCTAAAGGGTCAAAAAACTCCTCACTTCCATCTCCTGCCCTTCAACATATGATGCAGGACTTTTCCAGCTCACAAATATTTTCAATAAATCTTGCTTGCTTCTCTCCATAAGCTTTTAAATTTGGTTTTTAAAATAGGTAACATAAGCCCTGGCTGGTGGCTCAGTGGATTGGTGCCAGTCTGCAAACCCAAAGATTGCTGGTTCGATTCCCCAGCCAGGTCCGTAGCTGGAGGCAGGTGAGAGGCAACCATACATGGATGTCTCTCTCCCTCTCTTCCTCCCTCCCTTCCTCTCTAAAAATAATGAACAAAATCTTTTTAAAAAGAAAAACTACCAACTTTTTCTAAATTATTTTTGTGGTTTTACATTCCCACCCTCAGTGTAAGCAAGTTCTAATACCTACATATCCTTGCCTACACTTGATATGGTCACTCTTTTTTATTTTAGCCATTCTTCTGGGGATATGGTATTTTGTGGTAGTTTTAATTTGCATTTCCCTAAAGATCAATGATTTTATGTGTTTGTTTGCCATCCATATATCTTCTTGGGGAAGTATCCATTCCAAATTTTTGCCCATTTTTGTTGGGTTGCCCTATTTTTGAGTTTTAGTGTTTTTTATAAGTTCTAAATACAAGTCCTTCATCAAATATATGATTTGAAAATATTTTTCTCATCCTGTGGTTTTTCTTTTTATTATTTAATAGTGTCCTTCAAAAAACAGAAGTTTTAATTTTTATGAAGTCCAAGACTTATTATAAAGCTAAAGTAATCAAGACAGTATGGTATTTCTGTCAGGGGACACCAGTGTATTATTAGAAAAAATATAGTTTTGAAATAGGCCAGATGTGTAGACAACTGACTTTTAAATTTATTTTTGATTTACTTATTTTAAAATTTTTTATTCATTATTTTTAGAGAGAAGGGCAGGGAGGGAGGAAGAAAGGGAGAGAGACATCCATGTATGGTTGCCTTTCACCTGCCTCCAGCTGGGGACCTGGCTGGAGACCTGGCTTGCAACCTGGGTATGCTCCCTGACTGGGAATCAAATCAGCAACACTTGGGTTCGCAGGCTGGTGCTCAATCCACTGAGCCACACCAGTCAGGGTGAGAATGTATTTTTTATTTTGAAAAATGTTTATTGATTGGTGGGTTTTTGTACAAGAATTCCATGTTCATTATAGAAAAAAATTAAAAAGGAAAAAACACCCTGTAATCCCAGTATTCTAAAAACTTTTGTGCTGAATCTAAAATTAATTTTACTGCTACTAACATGAGGAAAAATTTTTGTCTGTTACTATAATTTTCTTAACATTTATCTCTGGAATTGGGTGAATTTCTGTTGTTCTTAGTGGGGGTCACTCAAATAGAGTGGTTCTTCACACTGACTGTACATTGAAATCACCTAAAGAGCTTTAAAAATTGCTGATGCCTGAGTCCCATACATACTCTGATATGTTTGGCCTGGGGTACAGTCTAGGCATCAGAATTTTTAAAGCTCCCCAATAGGCCTAATGTACAACCGATATTGAAAACCACTTGTCTGAATATAAAGGAGGGGAGTCTGTTACAGGTTGAATTACGTCCCTTTAAAATTCATGTCAGCCCTGGCTGATGTGGCTCAGTGGATGGAGTGCTGGCCTGTGAACCATAGGGTCACTGGTTCAATTCCCAGTCCGAGCACATGCCTGGATTGCATACCAGATCTCCAGTTGGGGGAATGTGAAAGGCTACCACACATTGATGTTTCTCTCCCTCTCTCTCTTTCTCCCTCCCTTTTCCTCTCTCTAAAAATAAGATAAATAAAATCTTTTAAAAATAAAACAAAATTCATGTCAGTATCCTAACCCCCGTACCACAAAGTGTGACCTTATTTGGAAATGATTGTTACAGATGTAACTAGTTAAGATGAAGTCATACTGAAATAGGGTGGGTCTCTAATACAATATGACTACTGTCCTTATAAAAGGGAGAAACTTGGACACACACACACACACACACAGGGAGAACACCATTTAAGATTGGAAGTGTACTGCCACAAGGCAAGCAACCACCACAAGGCAGGCAAGCTGGGAGAGAAGCCCTAGAAAAGACTCTCCCATAGTGCCTTCAAAGGGAGCATGGCCCTGCTGACATCCTTGATCTCATACTTCTAGCCTCCAGAGCTGTGAGACAGTCAATTTCTGCCTCTCAATTTACCAGTTTGTTATGGCAGTCCTAGCAAGCTAATACATATTTATAATCATTTTCAATGGTCTCACTCCTGACAAGCATGTAACATTAACTTCATAGTGTGACTAAGTAAATGGCAAGAATAGAGTCATAGGAGGTACCCAAACTGGAAACATTTTATCACATGTCTACACAGGAATTAAAGGGTTCTATTTCTGGCAAATTATCACCTTCAAAAGGCTTACATTTCCTGGTTTGGTCACCATCTACATACAGTATTGACTGCCCTGTAAGTTTTTTTTAAGACTTTATTTATATTTTATTTTTAGAGAGAGAGGAAGGAAGGAAAGGAGAGAGAGAGGAGTGAGGAGAGAGGAGAGAGAGACAGAGACTGAGAGAGACAGAGAAACAGAGAGAAACATCAATATGAGAGAGAAATTCATTGCCTTTTGCATGACCTGGCCTGCAATCCAGGCATATGACCTGACTGGGAATTGAACCAGCAAATTTTTGGTTCGAAGGCCAAGGCTCAAACCACTGAGCCACACCAGCCAGGGCTCCCCTGTAAGTTTTTCATGAGTTCTTACTGGCTATGGGCCATGGCCATGTCCACAGCAAAGGTGAAAAACTGAAGACTCCCCCAAGCAAGGACAGCGGACCATCTGAGGGTAATTCAAAAGCACAAGCTGCTAACAAGTAGAAGTCTGAGTAAAGCTACAACAAAAGAATGTCCATGTATTCCCCACTTTTGGCTTTATCACATAATCATAGTGTTTTAGACAGTGATTCTAAGATATTTTGTTACAGTCCTACAAAAGTTTCAGGTGAATGCAGGTGCAAGGAATTTAACGGCAAATATTTTATGCTAACTTCAGTTCCCTGAAGACTTTTTTGTGGCATGTCAAAAGAATATAATCTTACAGTCATTTATACCTACCTGCCAGAATTTATCCTTTCATGTGATTTAATAATAAATTTAAATTATTTAAAAAGCTATTTAAGTCACATATTTAAATGACATCTGGCTAACAATCCAGTCTGAAGATAGCACCCTCCAGATTCCCATGAAAATGCCTATGAAGATGCAAGAAGAACACACACGCCATAAAAAAATTAAAATTGGCAGAACTCTTATTGTTGCAGCTAAGTACAAAACAGATGGATCGTGGGGAAAAAAAAATAAGAAAAAAAGCAACTGGTCCCTATCCATACTTTCCTCATAAAATAAAACAGTCCCACCTGCCAGAAAAATTTTTTAAAGACTCATATTCTTTTCCCCATAGTTTGAGCCATTCCACCCAAGTTGCAACATTGTCTATGACTAGCAATCTTGGTTGGGGAGTGGGAATGAGATATGGTTTCAGGTCTTCTCCACAGGTCAAAGATCTGATGTAAAGTTTGCCAACTATTACGTTTGCCCATACTGATTATACTTTCAGGTGGGTTTGTGGACCCAGGAGGACCCACTGTGACCCAGGACTCCATTTATTACCTGGCATTATACATCCTTAAACTCAATGTGGAGGTTGTGATGATACTTGGGGTCCTGGAGTATCAGTGTCAACTACGATTCTGAATCAAACAATCCTGGAAAGATGAATATTCCCCTTTCCTCCATACATGATTACTCAAGGAAATATCCATACTTTTTTAGGGAAGAACTGGGAAAATAAATACTATATAGTGCTGTGACGTGGTAGGATCCTTCCTCATGATGACCCAATCTTCAGTCAATTCATTCTGGGTCTAAGAACTGGCTTGCGTCTAGAAACTGATCATAGGATTGTGACTTTCCAATATGTTGTTGACCTCAGCCTTCTGGTCACCCATTCTTGAGCTTTTGTGATTATATATGTTATGCAATACCATGGGTGGTTGCCTGTTTATGATGCCTCTAAAATACCATATTCTATTAGCCATTTCTATAGAGCCCTGCAAATAAGGATCCCCTGGCTACCACTCTGAACTCACTATCCATTGTGGTCATTATGCCCACTTTGCTTCTGTCAGTTAAGCATTGCCGTCTTGCCTCTGCTCTTCTGGGACCCTATCATCCCCATTGATGCTAGGAAGCCAGGCCTGCAACAGCATTTCCTATTAGCTCTGGCCTACAGAGAAAAGCCGATGATATTAAGCTACTCAAAGATGTTGGTACCTCTTTTGCCTTGGAAGATAGGTCGCTCCTAAGAAACATAGTCAACTGGTTGGTTTTTTGTGTCTTGTATAATAGAGCTAGTCTGGCATGCCCCCATCTGAAAGCATTTTGGTGCCTTCCTTAACAGTCTGCCTTGACAATCCTGACATCTCCATTTTGTTTAATATAGGCCATTACCTTTTGTTTTCAAATTTGCAAGAGCTATCCCAGGAACATTTTTATAAGTTCTCCTGGCACGACACCAGGGTGGTAAAAACTGTGTCACAAGAAAGGTTTATAGTAGTGATAAGGTGGGTAAAATTCTTAGAAGGCCTCCAAGATTCCCACTGTCTGACTTAGCAATTACACAGCTACAGCATGCAAGGGACTGCCAACTCCACCTTGCACAGTGATAAGGCCCTCATTGCCTTCCAGCAGGTGAGTGATGCAACTCCAGAATCCCATCTTTAGAGTCTGCTTTCTAGGACCAGTCCTGCTACCAACTGTCTTAGGTTGGGATCCCTAGAAGCAGGAGCTGTGACAAGGTTTGTCCTTCACAGGATTTATTGAGGGAGAGCCCTGAGGAGAAAGGAAGTGATGGGAGCAGGCTAGGAAAAAGAAAAACAACTAAGGAAGGATGTAGTCTCAGTTGGAAAGTTGCTTTGGCCTGATCCAACAGGAAGCTCTGCAGCATAAATGACACTGCAGAGTTAGGCCCACCTTGAAGAAAGGGGATCAGGTTTCTATAACCCTGTGAGTCATTGGCTGTGGGATGTCCATATTAGGGCATGAGGGAAAAAACCTCACTAGAAAGGTGCTTCCTGCTAAGCAAATTTGCTTCAAGAAGAGCAGCTGTGAACAGCTATTAGCAGGCAGCACTGGAAGCAGCTAGGGAGTAGATTCATCAGCTGACAGAGGAGATCTGGATGGAGCACCCCTTGCATCCACTACACAGCCTGTCCATCATCTCAGTTTTGAGCATCTTACTCTGGCAACCACTGCTCCCCTTAACTCCCTTACTTCTGACACCACTTACTGTTCCCTTTGCTTGGAATGTTATTTCGTCCTCATCTTGGCATAATTAAGTCCCTTACATCACCTTCTTAGTAAAACCTAGCCTATAACCATCCCAGAACTCCCTATTCCTCTTCCTTGTTTTATGTTTCTCTATTGTACTCCTCATCACTATCTGTCATTCTATATGTTTTACATATATGTTTATTGTCTGACACCCCCCCCCAACTGGCATTGCTACTATATATCTTAGAACAATGCTTGTTGTTATAGATAGTAAATGTTTGATGCATTAATTAACTGACTGGTTAATATCTTTTAATGAAATGATTCCAGAAAGCCTCTTTTTATGAATTACTCTCAAGTTTAAAGCAGCAGTTCTCAGACTTGAGTGTGCATCAGAATCACCTGGAGGGCTTATTCAATCACAGATCTCTGAGTCCTTCCTCCAGAGTCTGATACAGTACATCTGGGATGGTGCCCCAAAACTTGCATCTCTGGCAAGTTCATAGATGATGATGATTCCACTTTGGGTTCGGGGACCAAAATGAGGACCACTGGTGTAAAGACATATGGATAAACTACATGATGTAAAAAGCCTTAAAAATCACTGGATTTCTCACAACTTATAAAATTCCAACATGGGAATAATAAGTAAATGCACTTTTTCAGAATTTTTCTTTGGAAGATTATAATCACATCTAAAACTTTTTATACATGGATCATAGCAATTGGGTCAACCAATAAATTATTTACAAAGTTTTAATAATATTTTTAAATGCTTATGTTTTAATGTTAAACAGAAAAAGGAAATAAAAATGAATGGATGCAAATTTAATCTCACCTATGTAAAATAAGCATAAGAAGAATTTCATCAATGATAACTGATTTTCTCTGGATAATGGAATTATTATAAGAAGTTCTGGTTTTCCTCTGTATGCCTTTCCATTTTTCTACAATAAGCATGTATTACTTTAATAACCAGAAAAGTAAAAATACTCTTTTACTTTAAAAGCTAATCTTTTCAGAAAGGATAAAGAGCCAAAGATGGAAGCCAAGAAGATAGATATTATCTTAAAATAATAATAACAAGTGTTGGTTACACCTAATATGTCATATTTCTCTTGTTAAAATTAAAATATATATATCCAAAAGACTTATGCTAACAAGTCATGTTTAATTTAATTGAATAATTTACCCCATCCTCTAAAATAGTTTTTTTAAAGAAATATTAATTCATTGCTTGCTCTCACAATTACAAAACATAAAAACTACATATAGATTTGGTAAAAATAATAAGAATACATTAGGGCATCTTTTAGAAGCTCTTCCTCCAGTCTTCTTGGGTGGCTTTTCTAGTATGTGTTGAAGTCACCAGGAAATTCTAGTGTCATTTCAGAAGTAGCCAAAGCCTCATACGATTTGAATTTTAAAACTACTGTATGAAAAAAATAAAAATAAAATAAAATCTAAATGCTTTAATTAGGATCACATTTACAAAACTCCCTTGTTGTTTTTTCCATTTAAATATTGTGACAATATTTTTAGTCATATACAAAATGAAAGGAACTAGGAGGCTAATTAGTATGAAATTCTAGTTTTTCTCTAAGTTGAGTACAAGGTGACTTATTTTAAAGCAACACAAAAAGCCCTCCAATGTTAAACATGCTGTCTTCATGTAAGTATTCTATTTCATAAGCATGTTTTATAAAATCATAAAAATGCAATACCTATGAAAATGTTAGTGCATCTGTTTTTAGAAACATGAAAATGAGAAAACTAATTTCAGTTAGTTTAGAGAACAAATGTATTCATGTAAATATGACTTTAGAACCATGTAAATTTCTGCAAAACAAAATTAAATTTAATTTAAATTAAATTTGAACATTCCTAAAATGTTCAAAAGTAAAATGGCTAAAATGAACATAACTATGTATCCAGTTGGTGTTATAACATGGACAAAGAACAACTACAAGTATTCCAAGTGACTCTAAAACACAATCATTTGAACCTACATCCCTAGCAAGCTATAGACTATCTTTCTTTTTTAATTTAATTTTATTGTTGTTGTATTACATCCATCCCCTTTTCACTCCCCACTGTTAATGGATAAGGCACTGTGACCCCAAAGGTCGCTGGTTTGATTCCCCAGCCAGGGCACATAATGAGGTTGCAAGCCAGGTCTCCAGCCAGATTGGTAGCTGGAGGCAGGTGAAAGGCAACCATACATTGATCTTTCTCTCCCTTTCTTCCTCCCTCCCTTCCCCTCTCTCTAAAAAAAAAAAAAACAATAAAATATTTTTTTTAAAGCTCAGTTAAATTTGAATTTCAGATAAACAACTGATTTATTTAGTATAAATATGTCCCAAATATTAGATGGGACAAATTTTTACTAAAAAATATTGATACTGAGAAAGTGTTCATTTTTCTCTGAATTTCCAGTTTAACTGGGCACTCTGTTTTGTTTTGTTTTGTTTTTAATTTTACTTTAGAAACTGAGTAAAGGATATGCAGGACTTCTCTGTGCCATTTTTGAAACTTCCTGTGAATCTATAATAATTTCAAAATAAATTTTTAAAATCAGAGAACAGAGTTTGAAAGGTAGTTGCATGAAATGGGAATCTAATTCATCTCAAACTACCTATAGCTGAAGAAAAAATATGATACTTTAAATATTCAAAACTATTAAGTGCAAAAAGGGAGTAGTTATAGGGTAAGACCTGGCATGAAATTATTTCATTTAAGGGCAAGGTGAGTTGAGGACTCAACAAATTGTTTTTCACAAGTAAGTGTGTTCCTGGGAGCTAACCCAAAACATGAGAGAAATGAAAAGCCATTTCTCTGTCCATGGTGCTGGACCAACAACTACTATCTTCTTTCAATTCACTACAAATATATCTTAATTTAAATCACACCTAGGATCATTGTAAAGAACATGGCCTGATATTTTTTCCTTTATAAAATTCTTCTTCAGACCTGAAATTGCATGAAAGGCAGTAACCGCAGAAAGAATTTAAAGGTAAAAGTTGAGAATATAGGAAAATCTCTTCCAGATAAACAAACAGTGTTATCATTGACATACTTTTTCTTCAATTGAAGAATTGTTTTTTACAGAATATCAAGCTATTTGCTCTGAATCATTTCAATATCAACCTGAAGTGGGGGAGAAACATAGCACTGCCCTCCTTCCCAATCTCAGTCACATTTCAATTGGGGGGGGGGGGAATGAAGAACCAACTTTCTTTTTTCCTGGGTTTAGAGGAGGAAAGAAGGTAAGAAGGAGAGAGTACTATAAGAGTGGACAAAAATATCACAGCACTAGAACACATGGTGAGTGGGTAGAGTGGGAGAACACTACAAAAATGGATATGCATGACCTCACCGTGAGCATCCCTAAAATATCCTGTAAAGATGGAAGGATTAACAGCTTATTCAACACTGTGTAAAGATGCACAGAGTAGACCAAGAGCTCAGTAATCATTCCTTGCCTGTCAGGTTCTTCATTGAATATTACTGCTTAAAACTCAAGATAATTTTGCTCAGAGAATTAAGAATATGTTTTAAAAGTATATTTTCTACTTATCAACAGTATGCCTCAAACAGTTTTCTTGAAACCAATGTAGCCAAATCCCCCACCCAGTATATGGGTACTACTTTGCAGAAAAATCACCAGAAATGGGAAAGAATCAAAGGTTTTCATTGTGTAAAAATTTAGACCATAGAATTTTTTAAGTGCTTGTTCTTTACTGAGTACTAAGATAGATGCCAGGGATTTATAAAGAGGGAATAATGCATGCCTAACCCACAACAAGTTTATATTCAATTTGGAGAGAAAACAAAATAATGCAAAGTTGAAAACTTCATTAAGAACTTTATTTGAAACTGACATCTTCATAAACATTTACATCACATTTTTAAGTTTACAGAGCACTTCCACATATTCTACTATTTGACCCATGCAGTAGCCCTGTGATGTTTAGGGGCTTTGTTATGTCCCTGAAACCTACAGGAATTCAGCTTTGGAGAAGAAATAAAAATATTCCTAAACAGTTCTTCAAATAATATTAATGGATTTGATCTGTTGATTTATGGGGACATGGAAAGTAGTTGACCTCCTTGGGGGCATATTTATATCCTCAATAATACATCATCCAATGTTTGGTACACAGTAGATGCTCAATAAATGCCATTGCAGGCAAGCTGCATTAATGTATTAATGAATGTTACAGCATATCCCTTAATGTAATATCCATTGCACTAGCCCAATGTTGGCATGATTAGGAATACAGTATATAGAATTAAACTAAACTGGTAAGAGACTGACCCTAACAATACAGTGCTTACTACATGCTACATACTGTTCTAAGACCTCTGCATTTATCACCTCATCTAAACCCCATGACAATTTTATGAGGTGTGGTCTGTTATCATGCCTATTTTTCAGAAAAAGAAAAATATCCTTAGGTGTAACTTATCCAAAGTATTAAGATCTTGTAATCTTTTCATTATTTACTCAGTAGACCATAAAGCTAATAGTCACATTAGAAATTTGGAGGGAGACCTTTCAGGTCAGGCCCTTCAGAGAGATGGCTGTGGTGGCAGGGGCCTGAGGTATGTGGATGGTGGTGAGCTGAACTGAGCAAACATGAGATAAAGAGACATCTGAAAGATGAGAAGAAAGTAGGAGAGAAAAATCTAAGCAACAGGACTCCAGTGAGAATCAAGTAAGCCAGGCCAATGCTGCTGCCACCAGCCACACCACTAACAACAGTGTGGGCGCCAGGGAGAAAGCCTGGACTCAAACTAGTACTTTAAGATCTTCAGCCAAACAGTCTACCAACTAAAGGTCAGTCTAGAACACCTGTACCCACATAAGCTCCATGTAGATTTCCTGCTCACTCAATCCAAGAATATAGTTGCTTTCAACCCAGGGACCATCTGAATGAAACTGCCCTAATGGTGGCAGGTGAGATCCATGCCAAAAGAGCTTCTGGGGGAAAGCTCATCTTTTATGACCTTTGAGGAGAGGGGTTCAGGTTGCAAGTAATGGCCAAATCCAGGAATTGTAAATCAGGAAGAAGAACTTACATCAATAACAAACTGTGTCAGAGAGACATAATTGGAGTTCTGAGGAATCCTGAGAAAACCAAGAAGGGTGAATTGAATATCATTCCCTATGAGATCACAATGAATGTCTCCTTGCTTGCATATGTTACCTTATTTTCACTTTGGCCTCAAAGACAAGGAAACAATATTGTCAGAGATAACTTGGACTTGATCCTGAATGACTTTGTGAAGCAAAAATTTATCATCTGCTCTAAGATTATCATATATATAAGAACTTTCTTAGATTGGTAGAGATTCCTAGAGATTGAAACTCCTGTGGACATCCTCCCAGGAAGAGCTCTGGCCAAGCCTTTTATTACTTACCACAATGACCAGGTCATGAATTTATACATGGGAATTGCTCCAGAACTCAACCATAAGATGCTGGTGGTTGATGACATTGACCAAGTTTATGAAATTAGATACCAGTTCCTAAATGAAGGGGTTGATTTGACTCACAATCCTGAGTTCACCACCTGTGAGTTCTATATGGCCTACACAGACTATCACGATCTCATGGGAATCACAGAGATTATTTCAGAGATGTTAAAGCGTATTACAGGCTGTTACAGGTTACCACCCAGATGACCCAGAGGGCCAAGCCTAAGAAATTAACTCCAGCCTACCCTTGCAGAGAATCAGCATGGTGGAAGAGCTTGAGACAGTCCTGGAGGTGAAGTTGCCAGGAACTCTTCAAAACTGAAGAAACTCATAAAATTCTTGTTATCTGTGTGCCAAAATATGTTGAATGCCTTCCACCTAAGACCATAGCCAGGCTCCTTGATAAGCTTGTTGGGGAGTTCCTGGAAGGGGCATGCATCAATCCTACATTCACCTGTGATCACCCGCAGATAATGAGCCCTTTGGCAAGATGACACTGCTCTACAGAGGGTATGACTGCATGCTTTGAGCTTTTTGTCATGAGGAAGGAAAGATGCAATGCCTACACCAAGCTGAACGACTCCATGAAGGAGTGGCAGCTTTTTGAAGAATGGACCAAGGTCAAGGCCACTGGCAATGAGGAGGCCACATTCATAGATGAAATTGTACAGCACTGGACTATGGACTGCTTCCTATAGCTGGCTTAGGGCACTGGCATCAACTGAGTCACCACATTTCTCATAGACCGCCATAATATCAAGGAGGTACTTCTGTTTTCTGCCATGAAACCCAAAAATAAGAAAGAAAATGTAGCAACTGATTATACATTGGGAAGCACATTTGTTGGCACTTCTGTCTACAAAATAATTGCAAGTGGTATAACTCAGGCATCTTTGCATTTCTGAAAAAGATCAAGGACTTCAAGGGAATTCCTGTACATTGCTATCCATTTGACTATCACAGTTCAGTCACCATAAGAGAAAAGGAATTAAGAATTCCCTTTTTACTCTTTGTTACCAAATAAGCCATTTGTATCTACTCTTGCCCATCAAAAAAAATTTTTTTTGAAAGAGAGTGCCTCAGGCTGAAGTGGTCAGAAAATGTTTCATGCTAGAAAAGAATAGAAAGGTAATCAAAGTAGGTGTCGAATTTGATAAATTGAGAAGATGAGTCTCCAGAAGAATGAGGAGGAATGACCAAACTTATAGAGAGAAAAAACACACAAGGAATGTATATTAATTAGAGTTAGTAATATCAGCAACTGTAACAAACAGACCCCTATATCTTAATGTCTTAGTAAGTTCATTTTTGTTCACATTAAGTCCAAAGACTATGTTCCCAGATATAATATAATATTGCCTTCCACATAATCTTCAGACACTTAAACTCATTCTATCCTGTGGCTTTACCAACTCCAGAATCTTGGTGTGTACTGCAGGATCCTCTCTCTGCACCTTGGGAACAAGGGAAGAGATAGCATGGAGAATCTTTCTAGACATTTTTATAGGTCAAGCCTGGAAGATGATCACTTTACTTCTACCCTTACTTATTCCACTGGCCTAAACTCAATGCCATGCCCACATAAGCTTCCCATGGTAAGGGAGGCTTAGAAATGGAATCCAGGAAGAAGACTAAACATGGCAATCTCTACTACAGTATGAAAACTGGACCTTCTTCCATGTCCCTATAAAGCTCTTATTCTCTTCTCACTGATAAATGACACCTAAGACCAGACTAGAACTCATTTAAGTTTACAAAAGGAGGGGAAATGGAAGAACTAAAAGACAATCAAGAGTGCTTATAATATAGAACACATACAGAGTGAACATGTCAAAAATATTTTGTTCAAGGAATAAGTGAGAAAAATTAGAAAAAAAAGAGAGAACAGAGGGCTTAAGACAAGATTCACCTATCACCCTAAAAATAAGCTAATGAGAGCTTCTAATACAAATATGATTAACAAAGATACTTGAATTCATGTTTTATGATAAATACTGCTCAAATATGGGACAGAAATTCTTCCTGTCCCTCATACAATTATCCACCCCCCAGGATTGCTCCAACGCATCCCACCAAGCTTCAAAAAGATAACCACACTAAGACTGTGAAAACCAAAACTGGTGTTTATATTTGTTTACCTCATTTCTTCCCCTCTCATTCATTCTGCACAGTGTCTCTTCTCTCTCCAACACATCACTGAAACCACTTCAATCAAGTTCACCAGCTAACCCTAGCTTGCCAGACTCAGGGGTCACCTCTCTGTCATCAAACTTAATGTCCTGTCAGCTACAGTCAACATGTTGATCACTTCTTCCTTGAAATAATTTCCTTTTGTGGTTTCAGTGACATCACACTTTCCCTAGCTGGTTCCTCTTTCACCAACTGACCTCTAAATGTTTATAATCCCCAGAGCCCTCTTCCCTGTTTTACCTGGATGGATTTAGTCAGTCCTATAGCATTAAATACCACTAATATTCTAGTACTCCCAAACTGTATTTTTGCTGACATGACATCTCCTTTTGGATGTCAGGTAGGCTGCTCTAAAAGATTCTTTAAATTACTGACTTAGAACAAAAACTCATAATTCTCTTCCTCTACAAAATCCATCTATCTACCTACCTGTCTTTTCCATTTTGGTAGATGGTACCATCAGTCATTCATCCAGTTGGTCAAGCCAAATCTTGGGTCACCCCAGTTTCTTTCCTCTTCTTCAACTCCCACAACCAATCTGACAGGTAATTCTTTCAAGTCAACCTCTAAAACATCCCAAATCTATTCATTGGCATTTTCAATCTTGGTCCATTCCACCAACACCTCTTACCATCAACATCTCCTAACGGATCTCCTTGCTTCCTCTCTTGCCCCTTTCTCAACTGTTTTCTACTTAGAAGTCAGAATGATCTTTAAACCATAAATTAAATAATGTTATTACCCCCATTTAAAATCCTCTTATAATGTCCCATTGTCCTTTAAAAAATCCAAACTCCTAAGTGTCACTGAAAACAAGGTCTACCTTTCTAAATTCATTTCATAAAACCCTGCTCCACCTTATGTTCCAGCCACACTAGCCTTCTTTCTATTCCTCAGACCATGTCCCCACCTCTTCTAAACTATATCCTATTACATTCTATCTTGTTACCCTGGTAATTTCATTTTTAGTACTTATAACAACCTTAATTATCTAATTTACATATTAGTTTCTTGATTTATTACTTGTCTCTTTCACTGGACTGTAAGGTTCATCAGGGCAGAAGCCATATCTAGGTTGTTTACTGATGTATATTTAGCATTTAGCACCAATAGCTTATTGAAATAATCCTCAATAAAAAGTATTAAATGGGCCCTGGATGGTAGCACAGTGGATAAGGTGCCGGCTTGCGAACCCAAAGGTCGCAGGTTTGATTCCCCAGCCAGGGCACATAACAAGGTTGCAAACCAGGTCTCCAGCCAGGTCTGTAGCTGGAGGCAGGTGAAAGGCAACCATACACTGATGTCTCTCTCCCTCCCTGCCTCTCTCCCTTCCCCTCTTTCTAAAAATAATGAAATAAAATCTTAAAAAAAAAAAGTATTAAATGGTTTAAAGGGAATAGCAATTTGAACACAATGAAAATGGAGAAAATATATCTCGTTTGCTATCTGAATCTTCTACCAGTATGATCTTCTGACCAAGGTTTGAAATCTGCTGAGATCTCGTGAAAAAGAACAGCACCGTAGAACTCTGGACAGTGGTAGTTCAAGTAAAAGTTTAAGTGTGGGTATTTTGGTGTCGAGGAGAAGAATCAGGGAAAGTAGAAGCAGAAAAATGTTGATATTGCTATGAGGGCTTGAAGAAGCCAGAGGGGGTGAAGTGTAGAAATCACAAAGTAAAAGTTTTAGAACCACCACTGTTGGTTTTCCCTTCTCAGCCCACAATAGCCACCAACATGTAGTCATTCTATTTCCAGGGTTCTATTTCTAGGCTGTAAGAATGGAGCAAATTTTAGAGTATTGCAGACTTTCACAGGAAAAAGAAAAGATTACCTAAAAATATTCTCACCTTTGCCAAGAATTGCTTCCAAACACAAACTTTAGCTTGTCGCACCTGCCCCATGTCCCCCTTTTCCCTTCTTTGCTGCTACCTATTCCCTCATTGCACCAGATGCATCTGCTACCATAAGAATTAGCTAATGTGTCCCAAGTAATTTGAGCTTTTCCAGCAGAAAGAGTTCCAGAAATAAAAATAAGGTGCTAAATAGTTACAAGCCATTTCTACCAGAATTATTGTTGAGACATTCAATTTTTTTAGTTTTCAGTTTCACCCTTATGTTTTATGGAAGTTAATGCCAGCAGATTTGATATTTCACCATATGATTAGTTCTCAAATAAGGGACACAAAGTTAGTATTATCTGGAGCGACATTTTCTGTTTTCTCTTAAAAATATGCACCGACCTAAAAGAAGAATAAAATCTTTTTCTCTGCCCAAAGTCTGACAAGTTAGATTTAAACTCTCTGTGGTATACAGGTTTTAGGTATTAGATTTAAATTTTCACTCAGGTAACATTTACTAAGTACCTACTGTGTATCAGGTATAGTGGTAAATTTTTTCATTCTCACTTTATGTATTCTTTATAATCATCCTCTGACTGGGATGTGATTGCTGAATTTGAGAGATAGAAAATTTGAAAACCAGACTTTAAGTAACTTAACCATATTTTTAAAGGCTATTAACAGTAGACGCATATGTAGATAGATGATATAGATAAATGATAGATAATAGATAGTTAAACAAATGAATATAAAGACGAAGACCATGGAACTTGTTGTGTGCTTCCACTATGTGGTAGGCAGAATAATGCCACACACACACACACACACACACACACTCACAAAATGTACAAAATCTTAATCCCTGGAACCTATGCATGTATTGCCTAAATGGTAAATGGGATTTTGCAGATGTGACTAATTAAAGAATATCCTGGATTATCCAAATGAGTTCAATGTAATCATAAGGGACCTTACATAAGACGGAAGCAGGAGAGTCAGTCAAAGGGCACATGATGGTGGCAGCAGAGATCTCAGTGATACAAATTCTCAAAGGAGGCCATTAGCCAAACAATGCAGGCAGCCTCAAGAAGTTGGAAAGGGCAAGGAAGCAGATTCTCCCCTAGAGCCTTTGGAAGGAAAGCAGCCCTCACAACTCCTTGACTTTACCTATGAAGATTCATTTTAAGCTTCTGGCATCCATAACTAATATGCATTTGAAGCTACCAAGTTTGTGGTAATTTGTTACAGAACCAATAATAAACAGATATAGTGTACATCCTTTTAACATCTATATATGTTCTTATATTTAACTATGGGACTTATCAGTTCCACATGTCCTGTTCACTTCTAAATTTTCAGTGTCTGTCAAAGCACCATTTGCACATTGTTCATGCTGATGGTGGCTGTTAATGATAATCCAAATCCTATAGAAAACACAACAGCAATGAAAACTATATTTGACATTTTTCATTTTCATGGTAAGAGAAGGAAATTGATTGTTGTGATTTAACTCAAATTAGTTATTTTCTTAATTACGTATGTTTATATATCTAGTACTTTTTACCAAAACTGGAGATTTGTAACATCTTTTTTTTAATCCTTACCCAACAACATTTTTATTGCTTTTAAAGAGAGAGGAAGGGAGGAGAGAGAGAGGGAAGGAAACATAGATGTGAGAGAGAAACATAATTGGCTGCCTCTTATATGTGCCCTGACCGGGAACTGAACCTGCAATGTAGGTATGTACCCTGACTGTAAATGAAAACCACTACCTTTCAGTTTATGGATGACACTACAATGAGCTGAGCCACACTAGCCAGGGTGAGATTTGTAACATGTTTAATTTTTGAAAAGTAAGGTCATTTAGCTGGTATTAGAAACTGATAGACTGTGGGGATGTTAGCAGTCATTCTCCATAGCTCCTCCAGTTCCATCCTTGGGTTAAACTAAATCATCAAAAACATACAGGCTTGGCCTACCTTCTTGTCACTCTAGAACTGTGTTTCTAGAACAGTATTTTAACAGTAAACATTGGCTTCTACTGAAGCCAGAGAATAGATAAATCAAGAAATCCTACTATTTTTTGGTAAAACATCTAAACAAAAAATTCTGACATTACTATAAACCCCTTAACACAAAGAACGCAATGATAAATTTCTCTCAGGTATCCTCTTAAAGGTATTATTAGTTTCTCTGGAGATACTGAATTAGTTCTAACTAGAGAACATGCTAGTTATAAAACCTATTGAGTTTCTCTCCTTTTTTCCCCTAGCCACCAGGAGGCACAGAGCTAAATTTAGTATGTGAAATCTTACAGCTTCTTATAGCAAAGAATTCTTGCTAGAGTTTTTCTCATTTTCTTTTTTTGAAAATTTATTTATTTTTATCTTGTGGCCTTTGTCTTATATTACCTAGCCTGCTTCAAACCATCTTTGAAGGTTAGAAGAATATAATGAGTCAATACATAATATATTGAACCACATTCTAACTTTAATATTTATTATTGTCTTGGTGAACATCCAAGTTTTCCAAGAGCCATGTTGCTCATATGCCATGAAACGAAGAAGTAGCAAATCACCAGATACTGCTGGCCTTTGAAAGGGTGCAGAGGGGACAAATTTAGCTACAACATCTTGGGAATAAGCACAGATAACATGACTTCTACACAGTAGGAGTGACTTTCAGGTGACACTCAACCTAGATGTCCATCTTCTGCTGAAAACCAGGATGGGCTAAAAAATATTTGTAAAGAACCATGGAACTCTAATAAGAACAAATAGGTTGAAATAGAAATAAAATCAATGACTTTGCACTTTAAACTTTGGACTTTGAACAAATCAGACAAATAATAAAAGGTCTGTAGAGTTAATATCAGGCCTGGTGTAAGGCATTGATCTGCTTTTGATGTCTTTAGCCACAATAGATAGTGAGGAATAGTGATTAACCAGTTCTATAAAAGACAACCAACCAGACAGGAAGAAATGAAACATTTCAACTGGCCATTCCTACACAAGACCCTCACTAAATCCTGAGACAAGACAGACTGGGAGGATAACCTCAATACCAAACCATATTTGGTACATATTCTTGTAGCCCAACTCATTTCAGTCCAAAACACATTTATGTGATATCTCTTTGCTGCTAAATACTGTACTAAGAACTTGGAAATGAAAAAGATGGGTAATATATGGTCTGGGCCAAAAAAGAATTCACATTCCAGTGAGGAAGACAAACATATGAACAAACAATTGTAAGGTTGCTTGAGAGCTCCAACTAGAATAAAATGTATGAAATAAGAGGCCATAACTAGAATAGAATATATGAAATAGGAGACCAAACACAGAAGGAAATCTGAGGAAAGAAATAAAATAGAACATGCTTTATGAAGAAAGAGTCTTTGGTTTTGAGGCAGTAAAGGCACAGAAGAGAACTCCAGGCAGAGAACAAAATATAGGAAAAGTCGTGCAATCATAAAATAGTACGTCTGGCTCAGAAAAAAATGCAAAAATAAAGGCAGGAGTGGATAATGGGTAAAAGTTAGAATTCAAGGGGGTCCCAAATAAATGAAATTATCTTCTGGAAGGTGAGTCCCTTATAGTACAGGCTTCCTCTACTAGGTGAGTGTTCTAGGAACCCATCTGTATCAGTGCACCAGCTGGCATTGTTGTGAGAGGCTGCATTTCGCTTCAGTAAAATTTTTTTGAAGACTCTCAATGCATTTGCCCATTTCATGATGGGTGATTTATAAGCATACTGCCCACACAACACTGAATGTCCAGCAATTTTTTACCAAAAATGGGATGACCACCCCCCCCCCCAGGTTCCACCCTCCCTATTCACCTGATCTCACCCGGAACAACTTTCTTTTTTATTGTCGGTGTTTCCATAGCTTAAAAAATAATACTCAAAGGAAAATGTTTTGCCAATGTGGAAGAGGTGAAACAAAAACTTGCAGAAACACTAAAAGGCATCAAAATCAATTAGTTCAAAAACTGTTTTGAGCAGTGGGGAAAAAGTCTCAATAGGTGTATTGCATCAAATGGAGACTACTTTAAAGGACACTGAAGTTTAAACATGTAAGAATAAATAAACACACAATTTTTTAATAAATAAATTCTGTTTTGAAAGGTGTTCCCCTTTGTATATTAAAGGTTCTGAGAAGGGGGCGGCATGATCCAATTTTTATTTTTAAAAGTTCCCTCTGGAGCAAACACTGACTAGGTTGTTTCAAACCAACAATCCTGCTGGGAACAATTAGAAAACCTGGGGTATAAAAAAAAGATTAAAAGAAAACTTAACTTGAATGAATCAAAGAATTACCAAGGCAGTGAGAATTTGCAGAGTCAAGATCTAGAAGAAAATGTAAGTTAATACACTGGCTAGTGGCTCAGTGGACTGGCACTGGCCTGGGGAACCCAAAGGTCACTGGTTCAATTCCCAGTCAGGGCACATAGCCAGGTTGCAAGCCAGGTCTTCAGCAAGGTCCCCAGCTGGAGGCAGGTGAAAAGCAACCATACATTGATGTTTCTCTCCCTTTCTTCCTCCCTCCCTGCCCCTCTCTCTAAAAATAATGACTAAAACATCTGAAGAAAGAAAGAAAGAAAATAAGTTAAATAGGCAATTGCTAATTTAAAAAGTGAAAGCATCTTCTTTTTCTTAGATGAGTCCCTTTAACATTTCATGTAATAATGGCTGGATGACAATGAATTTCTTTAGTTTTACCTTTTTTGGGAAGCACTTTATCTGTCCTTCCATTCTAAATGATAGCTTTGCTGGATAGAATAATCCTGGTTGTAGGTCTTTGCTTTTTATCACTTTGAATACTTCTTGCCAGTCCCTTCTTGCCTGCAAAGTTTCCTTTGAGAAATCATCTCATGGTCTATGGGAACTCCTTTGTAGGTAATTCTCTTTTTTTCTTGCTGCTTTTAAGATTCTTTCTTTATTTTTACCTTTAGCATTTTAATTATGATGTGTCTTGGTGTGGTCCTCTTTGGGTCCAACTTGTTTGGGAGTCTTTGAGCTTCCTGGACTTGTATGTTTATTTCTGTCACCAAATTAGGAAAGTGTTATTTCATTATTTTTCCAAAACTATGAACATTAAAATGAGAACAGGCTCACAACTATCAACAACTGAATCTAAACAACAAAAACAAATTAACCAAATAACAAGAACAGGAAGAGAATCAGATATGGAGATCATTTGGAGGTATATCAGCTGGGAGGGGTAAGGGGAGAAATGGCAGGAAAGGTACAGGGATTAAGAAGCATAATGGGAAGGCACCAAATAGACAGGAGGATGTTAAAAATAGTTATAGGAAATGGAGAAGCCAAAGAATTTATATGTGTGACCCATGGACATGAACTAAGGTGGGATTGCTGGAGGAAAGGGGGACATCAGGTAGAGGGGGCAAAGGGGGAAAGTTGGGACAACTTGTAATAACATAATAAAATATACTTAAAAATAAGCCAGACCCACCCCCCAAAAATAAAAAGATCTCAGATGAACTAACATTTCCTACTATATCCCCTGTCCCTGGAACAATATGTGACATATGATAGGTCCATAAAATATATTTGTGGATAAATGAATAAAGGAATCTGGCTCAACTCATGGGTATGGTTGAAATTTACATTGTATGAAAAAATAATCCATAGACTTACATTCACAAAAATAAATAAATAAATAAGAAATAAAAAGTGAAAGCAGTGACTGAAAGGCTAAAAAGCTAAGCATAACAGAGCATAAGGGGACAAAACCTGAAGTTCAGACTACCCAGGAAAAGAGGCTCTGGTAAATATCTCAGGCTGTCAGTCAGGACCACAGAGGGCTACACTCTAGGGGAAGGTTGACCTGGAAGTAAAGCAGCCCTCATAGGGATTAAAGCATAACTTTAAGTCATCTCAGTTCCTGGTTGAGAAAGGGGGTTTGTTCCCAAACCTAGTTATCTAGCAAATGTAAAAATAAGTCCTCTCCAGAGGAAGTTTGCGTTATGTAGAGCATCAAAACATCTACAACATTTTATATCTGGCACTCAATCAGAAGTAATCAGATATTTAAGGAAATAAGATGCAACTAAAAACCATTTTAATAGAAAATAGAAAAAGACCACAGGAAATCAAGAGGATGGAGTTATAAGACACAGACTTTAAAATGGCCCAGATAATGTGCACAAGAAATTAAATTACAATCAGAAAATTTTGGTAGAGATCTGGAAACTAAAGAAAAAACCCTACACTCCCCTATCCATAAATTAGACTACATCATTAAAAATGTGAAAATAAGTCCACACACCAGGAGAAAATATGTTTCAACACATATACATGATAAAGGATTCAAATGCAGAGTATATTTTTAAAAGAAGAAACTGGAGGGGAAAAGTGGGACAGGGAAGGAAGAAAGAGGGAAAGAGAGAAAGAAAGAGTACTTCTACAAATTTAAAGGCAAAAAATATATATCATGTAAAATGTGCCGAAAGGCTTGAATAAGTATTTCCAAAAGGTGCATATCCAAATAAGCAACAAACATAAAAATGCCCTCAATTGTATTAGTCACCAGCAAAATATCAAGGCCACCGTGAGATACAACTAACTACATGCCTAATAAAAGGGCTAATTTAAAAGACTGACAATATCAAGTATTGGCAAAGATGTGAATAATTGAAATGCCCATACACTGCTGGTGGGAATGTAAATCGGTATAACCACTTTGGGAAGCTGTTTGGCATTTATAGTTGTTGGGCATATGTATTCCTATAACCCAAACCCACTCTTACGTACATACATGACCAACAGAAGTTAACAGATAGAAGGCCTATCCCAAAAGTATCAAGCTAATGTCAATATAATTAAAGGTTTGCACCACTGATACTTTCAAGACAAACTTTGCATGTGCACCAAAATGCATTTTAAGAACATTTACAGAAACACTGCTTTTAATAACCAAAAACTAGAAATAACCCAAGTCTTTATCAATGTTAGAAGGGAAATAAATTGTGGCTCACTCCTACAGTAGAATACTATACAGCAATAGAAAATTAATGAACTGCATCTACACAAAATGCCATGGATGAATCATAATGTTGAATGGAAGAAACCAGACATAATAGAGTACATATAATTTGATTCCACTTATTTAAAGTTTAAAAACTGGAAAAACAAAGGTATGGTTTAAAAGTTTAGATTATTAGCTACCTGACAAGAGGAGAAAGTGGAAGTTCACATGAGGAACCCCTGAAGGGTGTCAGTAAAGCCTATTTCTCCATCTAGTTGGTGATTGCATGTCTATTTATTCTGTAAATTTATCAAGCTGTGAACTTACAATTTCCTCACTGTTTAAAATGTTATATTTTAATTTAAAAAGTTAATTTTAAAACTATATTTATTATAGAAGCACAGTAGCAATAAGATTAAAATAATTTTATTTTTTTAATTTAAAAAAGTATAGATGTATCAATATTAGCATTTAACGCCTAAGTAAATCACTGTTTTTATCCAATTTTTCTTTATTGATTTATGAATTTCATTCCAAGCATTAAAGCAATTTAAAAATAGCTTAGTGTTCTCAAATTTTCATCCAGGATGTTGAGCATGAGGGCATATTAAAAACCCACAAATAGTAGATCTGTCTAAACTTGTTGGAGTTCTAAGTTTAAAGCAATTTTCTCAAAAGCTGAGCTTAAAATATTTAAGGTAACCATTTCAATGATCCTGGGTTTGAAATTTAGATTAGGAGTGTTGAAGCACAAAATTAAAAAGTAAATAATAAATGTTTCAGACTTCTGATTCAAGATAATTGAGTGAACACAGACATTTACTTCTTCTTACAAAAACCATTGAAGAAGAAATACAAAAATAATCATCTCACAGTCTATCAGGAGTCTGTGATGGGTGTCAGCAATAGACCAGAAAAGAAAGAAATATCTGGTAGCTATAAATTCATTTGGATCAGACTGACATTGACACCCATAAGAGCTGGGAAGTACAGGAAATGCTAACCTTTTATAGTACAGGCAAAAGTAAAGACTATTCAAAGAGACTTTACCAGTAAACGCTTGGCATTAAACACAAAGTCAGACAGTAAGGCTGAGAGAAGTAGGCGGTGGGCAGACATTCAGCGAAGGACATTGGTTGTGGGGAGGACTCAGCTGATTTTATTTCTCTGTGATTGCTGTCATCATTGGTCTGTGCATGGCTCAGACCATATATTTTATTTTATTTATTCCTTTATTCTCATTCCTCACTCTCATTTGTATATCCTCCTTAATTTTTCTCCACTGAGCCCTATGTTAAGATAACCATGTGATTATGTACAACTAGTGAGATGCTTCAGTTGCTGTACAGAATCCCATGAGTTACGCCCTTGACATTTTAACCTGCTTCTCCAGTGGTGCACATATGAATTACCCCCTACTACCCCACCCCCTTCCAAATAACACTGGTGAGCATCTTCAAATGTGGCCACCTTACAGACCTCTTAGAGATTTTTCTGGGATATATAACCAAAACTGGAATTTCTGGTTATAATCTATACAGATTTTTAATTTGAGTAAAAACAACCATATTGCTCTAGAATGGCTGCAACAGTTTACAGCCCATACTACTTCTAGTGATGTATTATGTTCTTATTTACCCACAGGCTTAGTATTATCCACCTTTCTAATTTTGCAAACCTGATAGGCACAAAATGATATCACTTGCTTTAATTTGCATTTCTCTACTTACTAATTACTATTAATTTAGAACATATCTTCACCTACCTGTTATAGTTGTTTGCTTTCCTCTTTTCCTTTTTTTCCTCTGTCAATTGCTACCTCTTCCTTTTGCTTAGCTTGCTACTATGTTATCATTTTCTTCTTTATTTGCAGGAGTTTCTCATTAATTTGATATGCAAATATTTTCTGCCAGTCTATCACATATATAACTGTTTAATTGTCCATCTTTTCCGTGGACAGAAATCTTTAATTTTTATATAGTTACATTCAACTTTATAGTGTTATCTTTTGCATTTAGTTATTTCATGTATCTGGAGCTCATTTTTTAACATGGTATGAAGTACAGTCCCAGTTTCCTTTTTCTCCATACAATAATGAGCTGTTTTTCCCAGTATCATCTGCTAGACATGGCACCATTTTCCCATTGATTTCCAGTGCCACTTTCATCATATATGATTTAATATATTAAATTCCCATCTATACAGGTCTGTCTCTGAGTTCTTTGTTGCATTCTATTGATCTATTTGTTCTTACACCAATACCACATATATTTTTCTTGCTATGGCTTTGTAGTATGAGTGGCTCTCCCCTTTATTATTCTTTTTCAAAACTGATTTAGGTATTTGCAGAACTTTATCCTTCTATATTAATTTTAGAGTAAAGTTATTGAATATCTCAAAAAATCAGACTTACTCTGGATTTGGGTTATATTATAAAATTAATGAATATAAGCAATTATTTCACATCAATTACATAATTGAATTTTAGTTATTTAGAAGTAAGTGGTATTTTAATAAAATTTGGTCATTCAACCTAAGAGCTAGAAATATCTCCCCATTTATTCTGATCTTCTTTTCTGTCCTTTAATAGAGCTTAAAATTTTTCCCATTGAGATGTATATTTTTGTTGTGTTAATTCTTGAATACATTAGAGTAGAGGTCAGCCAACTTTTTCTGCAAAGGGCTGGATAATAAATATTTTAGGTTTTGTGGGCCATACTGTTAAAACTACTTAACTCTGCCATTGTTGCATGAAAGCAGCCACAGACAATATTTAACAGGTGTGTCTGGTACGCCAATAAAATTTTATTTACAAAAACAGGTGGTCGGCTTGATTAGCCCATAGGTCATAGTTTGTCAGCCAAGCTTTACAGAGGTTTTTTGGTTTGTTGGTAGATTTGCTGTGTGTATTTGGTATTTTTTTGAGTGTTTTGTTGTTATTATTATAAGTAGTATACTTTAAAAAATCATTTCTGGGCCGTTATTGCTAGTATAGAGAAATACTATTGATTTCATGAGTTGATCTTATGTTTGGCAAGCTTGTTTCTTGATTCTATTGGTTTTTCTAAGTAGATATTTGTATCATTTATAGATAATGATAGCTTTATTGCTTACCTGCCAATTTTTATAAACTTGTTTTGTTTTACTTATAACTTAGCAAATTCCAGTAATATGTTGAATAGTAGCTGTGACAGAGGCATCTTCACCTTGTTCCTGATCTTAAAAGTTTCTCTAAGATTTTTCAATTAAATATAATATTTTATTTAGGGATTTGGTATACAAACTTTACCATAATAAAGAAAGTTAATTTTTATTCCTACTTTGTGAAGACATACATCATAAAAAGATTTTGAATTTTCAAATCCATTTTCTGCATCAATTTCCTCCACTAGGATTTTGGCTTTTATTATCATAAGTGAGATAGGCCTGTAAATAATTTTTTTTCTGTATTGTTCATGTTTGTGGTTTTGGAAACCAGGGCTCATTAGCCTCATAATATAAAATCAACATATTTTCTGTCTTTCAGAACAACATATATAAGATAAAAATTAACTATTCTTTTAGGATTTAGTAGAAATTACCTATAAAAATGTATGATCCTCTAAAGAGAATGGGAGTTTTTAATTGCTATAATTCTTTAATGCTTCTTGCTCTGTTTCACCAACTTCTTAGGTGAGTTTTAGCATTAAAATTTTTTCCAGAAAATAACCAAGTCTTCTAGTTTTAAATTTTAATTGCTCAGAGTTATTCATTATGCCCTTTTATTATTTTTAGTCCTATTTTTGCCATAGTTTTTAAAAATTTCTTGACTTAAAAGTGTAGCGCATTTCATTTCAACCTTTCTAGTTTCTTGATAAATGAAGTAAAAGCTGTAAATTTCCCTCTAGGTGAGGACATTGTTCTGTGTCCCACAAAATTTCACAAGTAGTATTTTCATTTTAATTCACTTGAATTTAATTTTAATGCTTTACTTATTAACCAAAGCAGGTTTTAGAATGCTATTCAGTTTCTAGTCCCACAGGAATTTTTAGCAACTCTTTTATTTTATGTTCTCATTTTATTATATTATTATAGGAGAACATAGATTTTTAATATTGATACTTCAGAGTTTATTGAGGCTTCCTTTGTGGCCTGTTACATTGTCAGTTTTTGAGAATGTGCTAAAAATGTACTAAGTTGAATTTAATTAATATCTAATAGTTGAAGATTATTAATTTATATATTCAAAACTCCCATGTCTCAGCTTGTTTTTGATGCTTGATCTATCAATTTTAGAAGGGAGTAAATTCAAACATCTAGTATGATTGTTGAATAATTTATTAATATTATGAGTAATTGCTTTATATGTTTTGAGGTTTTCCAAGTATTGGTAGATAGTATATATTCATAATTTGTTTTTCCTTCTGATTCTATTGTAACTTTTACATGTATACAAAGGCCTTTTTATCTCTTACAAGACTTTTTGCTTTAATTCTGTTTTGTCATATTTCAGTACTGGGGCCCCAGATGCTGTTGGCTCATATCTACTTGGTATATCTTTTCATCCTTTTTATTTTCAATGTTTCTATATCCTTTTGTTTAGGTAATATATTATTAATCTTATTTTCGAATTCAGTTTAATGTTCTCTGGCTTTTAATAGTGAGTTTAGAACACATATTTATTACAGTTACTCTAGTATTAAGACTTATTTCTGCTTTTCTATTTTATGTTATCCATCTGTTATTTTTCTTTTCTCTTTTCCTGTTTTCTCATTTCTTACTTACCAATGATAAGTCAGCTTTTCTTTTAAAGGAGGGAATAATGGAGCAGTTACAACATCCCTTAATTAATTATTTGGCCAAACAGGTCTTGAAGTGGGTATAAAAGACAGCTTCAGAGAGTTTTTGGTTCTTGGCAAGGTGGAGAACTAACACACAAGCTACTGGTTCCCCTCCCCCAAAATCAGCCATGGAGAAGCTTCATAGAAAAAAACTATTTGGGCTGTGTTAGGAGGCAATAGGCCATCATGAATTTGTACCTCTGGGAATGGTGGCACCCTAGGGAAGTGGACAGGCAAAACAGCAGGAATTATATGAGATAGAGCCTTTATGTTATCTTCGTACCCATTTTATCAATATGATCATGTCCATTCACACAGGAAAGGTGGAAATAGCCTAGAGTGACAGTGTCAATGGGGCTCTCTGAAGGTAGCACAAAAGCATCCTTGCAGTAAGGAGTTGATAAACAGGTATAGAATGACCAGGCCTACACAGGCAGTCACTCCTGCCTTGTTTCTCTCTAAATTTCCAGAACTGATAGACTATAATTACAGGAGATCACCACCTCCCAATATGGCTCCTTTAAGTAATTAAAGATATGGTTTAGAAGGATGAGAAGAGTAGTTCTGTGGAGTGATAGCAAATGGAGATGGTTAGCATTAGTTTTATGGTTTCTGAGGTATTCCAGACTTGTGCTCTTCACTCTTCTCTCAAAATCCTCATGAGGAACATAAACAAGAAGAGTCTGGGCTTCATCCATTCCCAGTATGCATTACTAGAGAGAATAGCTGGTACCCAAGAAATATGGTCATGCTGGCCAAAATCATTTTATTTCTGAGTAATACAACATATACCCAAAAATTCAGTAAATTAAACAATGTATACCACATGAAGCAGAGTTACTGGAACAGATGGCATATTAAATACTCTCAAACAGATAAGGATGGTTATTTGAATAATGAAGTAGTAAAATGAAGACTTTAAAAGGAACCAAGTGAAAATGTTAAATACCAAAAATATAATCATAGCAATAAGGATCTTAATAGCTAGGATATGTAGCAGGATAGACCCAGCCAAAGACCAAATTACTGAACTATAAATCAGATTGGAGTACTTTGCCATAAAACAACAGAAAATGCTAAGAAAAAAATTATGAAATAAAAGTCAAATGGTATGGAGGTTTAAAGTGACAAACTCCTGATAATAGAAGGCTCATAATGAAAAGAAAAATGTGTATGGAGTCAGCAAACCACAACCTGCAGGAAAAAATTCAGCCTATTTTTAAAATAAGATTTTATTAGAGCACAGCCACACCCATTACATGTTGTTTATGGCTGCTTTCATGCTACAATGGCAGACTGAGTGGCTGCTATGAGATCATATAGCCTAAAATATTTACTGTAGGGTCCTTGACTAAAAGTGTGCTGAGCCCTGCTCTAACATACCAAGGAATGAGTAGAGTGTGACAGGATAACCATAATAGTCCTATTTAAAAGAGGAAGAATGACCAACACATGGCATTCCCTGGTCCGCAGCAATCCTGAAACCCCTTGGACTATGAGGGTCACCTGCTTCGGACATCCTCATGGCAGGAAGTGAATGTTAGCTTCATCTAAACCTTAAGATAGCATGGAAAACCCATCTAGTAGATAGTTATTTTAGGAAGCATTTCTTTAGCATCTGATTTTATCATCAAGAAAACTAGATGGTAAAGCTATCTAAATGAGTTTAAAGCTTCTATCTGCTTGAATACTCTATCAGGATAATGTGAGTGAAGTGGGTAAGTTTGAGAAGAAACAAAGACTGGGAAGAAGAAAGGGAGAGAGAAAGAGAGAAAAAAGGGAGTGAGGGAGGAAGGAAAGAAAGAAGGAAAGAGAGAGAAAGAAGAAAGGAAGGAAGGAAAGAAAGAAAATGGAAGGAAGAAAGAAAGGAAGGAAACAATTTGGGTTTATAAGTGTTTACAAATCAGCTGAAGTTTTCCTTTTTCTGAAGGGAGAAGCAGTTAGTCATCTTCAATCAGTATTGAGACCTTGGCCTAGCAACTGTCAAGGCCATACTTCTGGAATGTGAAAGAATGAGTAATGAGAAGGCTGTGTCAACCAAATGCACACAGTTGCCCATTTTCAGGGCTCTTCTGCCCTCTTTAATGGCTTCCAAATTTTTCCAGACTCCTAGAAATTTGTTCAGGACTTTGGTACTCTAGGAAATTCCCTGCAAAACCCAGACAAAGGCAGTGCAAATTCAACTGAGTTTTTGCCAAGATTAATTCTGCCTTCAATGTGTGTGTGTGTGTGTGTTCAAGAAGGGGACAAGGAATAGTAAATTGTGAAGAAAGTTCCATGCCCCTCAAAAGTAATGTTTATAAAACTAAGAAATCTATGTAGTGTTCCACAAAAGCACTCAGGACACCTTTCTTTTTCCTCCTGCTGCTCCTACAAGTTGACTACAAAAGCAAGCAGAGTTAGCTCTGGGTTTCCAAGTGGAAAAATGTGCTAGAGAATCACAATAGCATCTCCAATTGGAATCAGTTAAAACACTACAGATTTCAGAAGCAAATCTGTATTTGTCTACATTTTTTTCAGCATAAGTATTTATGCTGAAATATGAAAAGATCTTTTTACATGTCACTTTAAACAGAATCACCCAGCCCCAACTGGATAGTTCAGTTGGTTAGTGTCATCCCTGTACACCAAGGTTGCATATTCGACCCCCAGTCAGGGCACATATTAAAATCAACCAATGAATACATAAATAAGTAGAACAACAAATTGATATATTCTCTCTCTCTCTCTCTCTCTCCCTCCCTCCCTCCCTCCTGCTCCCCCCTCCCTCCCCTTCTCTTCCT